>BRDA01067324.1:0-17231 GCA_036984385.1 Crenuchus spilurus | reverse complement strand
TTTTTACCAGGATAGCAAACAAAGGAATAAATAAAAAATGTTACTTAGCATAACAGACTGGTAAAAAAAAAACTGCTACCTTAAAATACTGGCCTGATCTCCTCAGGGAAAAGTAATGGAGTAAAGAGTAAGTTTGCAATCAGGGAAAGCAATCGATTACCAGAAAAATAAAGAATTTACTCTAGATACTAAAATAATGCTCCTAAATAACCCAGAATAACATAAAACACAAAATAGCATTATAATTGCTATTAAATATACATTTAGTGCAAAATGGCTCTTACATTACTAAAATATATTAATTTTCAAGGGGCATATATGCAGCTGAAACAGGTAGCCAGTACATCCCAAAAAAATTAAACATTACCATTTTAATATAACATTATAGTCATTACGGCTTTTAGAAAAAAAATATTTTGGGGGTGGGGGGTGGAATAGTGCACTATATGCCCCTGTGGCACAGCCTAAGTTTTGGCATTTGTTTTCTTTACATTACTTTTATACTTAAAGTAGTTTTGAAACCAGTACTTTTGTACTTTTACTTGAGTAAAAAGCTTATGTTGATACTTCAACTTCTATAACTATCTAGAACAGCCTACCTAAAAGGAGAGAGCCAGAAGGTTAAACAGGCATGGGAGCTCCCCAAGACACTGGCATCCCTCTGCTCACCATCAACAAACCTGAGTGATCGTGTGTGCAGCCGTATGACAGCCACAACATCTCAGTTCACTATAAACCCTTTGTCAGTGCACCCCTGAATCTACAACCTTTCTATAATGTAAAATATTAATTAACAAAAACTAAACTAAACAGATATGTTTTCAGGCTAGTCTTAATGGATTAAAAACTTCCAGCCTGTCTTCCAAAGCTGTGTTTTATTCTATCTCATCTAAGTCTGATAGCAGACAGCTTGGGTTTAAGGCTACAGATGTATTTTTTTGTGTATTGTGTTCTATCTTATTATTGAAGAAGTCCATAAAGGTGTCACTAGTAAGATTAGCTGGAATCAGAGTTTCAGTGTCTGCATGATTTTTTGTAAGCTTAGAAATCACACTAAAAAGTACTCTAGAATTGTTTTTATTGGTTTCATTCAAGGATGCCAGATATTCTGAACGTGCTCTATTGAGAGCTTTTTTATACTCGGTAAAACTGTTTTTCCAGGCAGAGTGGAATGTTTCTAGTTTAGTTGACCGCCGTTTCCTCTTTAGTTTCCAAACTACTTGCTTTAAAGGGCGAATCTGATCATTATACCATTGGGCAAGCTTTTTCTGTCTCGTCTTTTTATATTTAAGAGGTGCTACAATGTCTACTGTTGAACGGAAGGTATTTCCTACACAGTCAGTAAATCCATTGGGCTTAATGAAGAGTAAATGGGAATTGATATGTCTGAGAGCTTATCTATTAATTGTTGGGCTGTATCTGATGTTATTGAGCGTTTCATACAATAACGTCGAGATCTGCATATATTGTGATTGAGATGTAGCTCATTACATTACATTACATTACATTACATTGCATTTGGCGGACGTTTTTATCCAAAGCGACTTACAATAGTGGGCTCATTATTAAGCTCATAAGAGATTAGATAGTGATCTGAAACTTCTGGATTTTGAGGAAAAATGTTTGTTATCCAAGTTAATTCGCATGGTCAAAACTAAATCCAGGGTGTGATTACAATAGTGTGTAGGTTCTTTTACATGTTGGGTAATAGCTGTAGAATCTAAAATGGCTGTAAACGCCTTTTTTAATGAGTCACCTATATTTTCAAAATGAATATTAATGTCTCCTACAATTGCTACTTTATCACTGTACACTACTACCCTTGACACAAAGTCACTGAATTCTTTTAAGAATTCTGTGCAGGGTCCCGGAGGCCTGTATAAATAAAATGATGAAAATGCAACTTTATTTGTAGCTGAATTGTTAATATTAATTGAAAGAATTTAAAAGGAATTAAATGGCTCACAGTATTCCTGACAATGGTACTGTATACATTAATATGCTAGTTGATGTTAGTGGTTTTATAACTGACAAAATGTAATTGAAATGTCACATAGGGCTGTGATAGGATGAGTTCATTATGTTCAGTGCAGAAAGCCTAACGTAATTCTAGAACTGATAATGGCATGTAAATGGTTTTAAAGGATTATCTGGTTGCTATTTGATTTTACATGTGTGGTTTGGCTTAAATTAGGAGTTGAGGTTAATTATTAATATCCTGCAGTTGCAACACTATTCCGCAAGATGTCGCCAAATAAGAGTCATTGACGACCTCTTATAAAATGAAAAGAATGGCACCTAAACAGTTAACTGAATCATTGTCGAATTTTTTACGGGGCGAATGGTCTTATGTGCGTTTTCATCTGTATTTTATTAGCAGCAAATGCGTGATTTCACGGCATTTTTGGGGTTTGGTTTATTTTCCGGATGTATGTAGATACATTTCCTGTGGACCTGCTTACAAAGAACACGGAGCAACCAGTGCTGTGCAGTCTGCAGTGCATGTCAGGCAGATTCGGCGTTGCCCGCATACTAACAGTCTGAGTGAGAGAAAAGTCGGGGGTGAGGGAGGTACTTGTCAGTGCTAACCGATGAAGAGCAAGACTACTCCTTTACGACCTCCGGGTGTTATGCGTGGATTTCTGCAATGTGTATCTGGGACTTTACCTTTTTAATAATCGTCTTTAAGTTTGAATCTCTGTTTAATTTCTGTCTCTGTTGGTGCTGAGCAACATACGAGTTACTGCTGTGAGACTTCTCTGCACTCCCACTTCCAACACGTCTCTTCATGTAGGTATGTGTGAAACTTCTATGATAAGTAGATAAAGGATCGTCTGGTGTGGCAGTCAAACTGAAAGTGGGCATCAATTGATGAAAATGCAGCAGCGTTGCTAAGGCAAGTAACTTTGCTAAATGAAAAAGAAGGAATATTGAATGTGGTATTTTGGTAATATAGTGCTGAAACTATTATTGATGGACCTAGAATGCAGTTAAGGTGATGTGACAAATGTATGAAGATTTTCATTTCCCTTTATTAGTTTATTCCATTTACAACCTAGTGATCAGTTTAGAGCTACAGCCTCAAACTGGCAAAATTCTGGCCTCTCGATATATTTCCTTCTTCCTTTATTTGACTGAAGGAAAATTGCCTTTAAATGTACTTTGTGTCTGTAGTACCAGCTGCATTTCCTCTCAGTTGGAACATGGTCTGATGTTGAATGCGTTACAGCAGTGTTTATTTCAGTGCGCAGCATGGTGAACGCAGAAGGGCAGAAAAAACTGAGCTGCATCACTCAAAAATATTTGGCTCTGACTTACAGTTTGTTCATTAACAATCCAGTATATGTACGCAATAATCACCAAGCAGGCTGCATGGTGTCTTTTGACACGTCACAGAACCGAGATAGAAATTGCCAAGAGCCAGATCTCTCCAATGGCAAAACATATCAAAAATAATTGTAATAGAGTTGCTTACATATCACCATGTCCTTAACATTTGGATTTGGATTTCAAGACTCGGTAGTCATTAAATAGAACAATGACTTTGAAAAAGATCTGGATTGCATGAATGTCAAACAGATAAACAATGTTACATGTTTAATTTTGAGTTAAAAAAGATTATACATTTTACATTGATTTCATATTCACAGATCCTTACTTATACTGCAGGTTTAGTGTTTAGGATATTTAGTTTAAAACTGGCACATGATCTAAATTACACATTAGGATAATTACTTTATGCGCTGACGCATCTAAAATAGATAAATCACTTCAGCAGAAAATATAATCTGTCTTAAGAGTTTAACCAAGCCAGATGACTGAATCTGGAAAACATTCTTAACTTGATAAGACTCTTGAGTTAGTGAATGTTATTTCAGATCATTTTATCTGTTATCTTGGTGTTGTGTGCTGTTTTTGGCCAAACACTGATAGAGGGAGAGTGTAACAGTTAAGTTGTTTTGACCGTTACAGAGTCTGCCAAGTATTTAATCAATGCCAGGTTTTGGAGTGTAATGGAGTGCATGTGCTTAATACATATTCACAATTCCAAAATTGAATATCCTATTCAGACCAAGTTACATTTTGAAAAGACAATATTATATATACAGTGACAATTTTACAATACTTTTAGAACTCTTACCTGATGTTAAAAAAGGCAACATTTTTAAAGAAACACCATCCATGATCCATCCCTAATATTTGTTCATTAACTGTTTTAAAGTCAGTAGACAGATTAAAGCAAACATGCTCTGAGACAGATTCTAAATAGAAACTCAAAAAATGACTTGGAAAAAATTAAGCAATGTATTTCCTGCTAAAGCATGAGTAGGCTGTAGGTTTATGATGATGAAATGCTAATAATATTGATAAATCTTCATAGTGTTCATCATCACAAGTACTAAACATAGCTTTATTTTTGTGTCTAGAGTTTCCTTCCAGTATATTGAGAACTGGCACAGTATATATTTGAAAATGTACATATGTATTGTCTAAAGGATTTATTGATTTATTGGAAGATTTTAAGTACTGTTGTACTTTTACTGAATATTGTAAACTGGGACACTTCTAGGTTATGATCAGTAATAATCAATCTTATTAGAGGCAATCTGTCATGACCTTCAAGGTATGCAAAGGTTGGACATGAATAATAAATGTACATGAGAATATATACATGAGTACATAGCTATTATGTGGGTTTCTGGTGCATTTATGAAAATGTCCACATTTTGCTGAAGTTCTATAACAGGTGACATACCTGTTTGGGCAGTTGTGGGAATTGGCCAAACCAGAGTAAAATCATATTAAGACAACATATTCACAACCTATTCATTAAATCTAACCTAACTAACTCTATTTCAGGGATGTTTCTATATGAGGGGTGTCTCTGTGAAGCAATGTGTGACAATCAATAATTGTGTTTAAAATTATATTATGTAAATATTATTTTCTAACATTGTTGTGTATTTGACTTATGAAAATGGCAGTAGTTCCCAATACATTTAAAATATTCCTGTACGGATTGCGTAAGATCAGTACTTTCAGCAATCTTCATTTAGTTAGTGAGTATGGGGCTGGCCCGTCTGCACCTGTTTAAGCAAATGAGCAGTAGAAAATACTGTGTGCATGTTCAACATGCTTTCAATAGTGATGTGCGGGGCACGATTATGCTATCCCCATGCTGGGAGCAGCCAATAAAAAATGAAAGATTTGCATATGCAAGCTTATGAGAATATTATTTACGGTATCGGTGTTGCTACACAGCTTGCCACTCAAAAACATCACAGTAACTGTTAGCCTCTGCTAGCAAGCCAATATAATGAATCACATCAACAATTTAATCAAACAGATTCACCTTACCTCAGTAAAATATTTGTTTACTTTATTAATGACTGGAATGGATTGTATTTAAGTTCCTTTAATCACAATAACCAAAGTAAAGGCAACAGAATACCACTGGTAAGTAAGTCTCCCGACAAGGGATGTATCTCACAGCAGACGTGCCAAATTTGGCACAACACCGGAATATGCTTTTTGGCATTTCATTGATGCAATTGTGGTTGAATTAAATGAGCAAGTAGGTTTGTCTGTAGTTTCACTGACGAGTGGGATGCTGCCCACAGAAGTTATTGTGCTCCACCTGGCTTTGTAGAGACACCACTGCTCTATTTAATCAAAGTCTGTTTATTGATTTTAATACAGTTTTGCGCAAAAAAAGTCAGAGCAACAAAAAAAGGACAGTTTCCCTACTCCTCTCAAAAAAAAAGAAAGTCTTAAAAACTTTACACCAGAATATGTAGAGTCTTGGGCAGGTCCAAAACGTAATCAGTAAAGTAGCTGGAGCTTACCCACATCTGTTATATATGGGATCAGTGTCTGACTTGATTTTGGAAAGTCCAATGTAGCCTGTGTACAATCTTAAACTGAGTCACTGCATGCCTAAGACAGATCGAAGAGGAGAAGATATTACATATTATTTTTTGCAGTATTTTTTCCGGTATTGGTTAGTTGAGATCTGATTCCCATTTGCCTTTAAGAAGATCCAGTGATGCTGAATCACTTCTATCAAGTAAGCTGTAAATTGTGCTAATAGCTCCACTATTAACTGAGTTTGATTTATAAATTGAATCCAATTAGTAGAGGAGGGGCATGTTGGAAATCAATGTATTGAAGGCAGTATCCTTTATCGATGGAAGAAACATGTGATTATTTAATTGGTGCTGTTAAAGATGGGTCTCTATGGGGAAAAAGTTCTTATGAACTGATTCCATATTTTGACTTAATGTAATATTACCAAGTTATTCGTGAAATTGGAGTGGGCTGAGAGAATGGCAGTTTGGAGCATAGTAGGGCAGCTAAAGATGAATGGCTGAGAGATGCTTCCTCCAGTCTTAGCCAATCAGGTTTAATGTCCCCACTTTTAATCTAATATAGCAATGGTCTGATATTAGCTGCCCAATAATAATACAAAACATTTGGTAATGCCATCCCTCCCATTACACAGGATCTTTGAAATATACTTCTTTTAATGCATGGTACTCTCTTATTCAACATTAAAGTGGAGATTAAGTTGTTCAGCTAGGAAAAGAATGTCTTAGGAAAACTGGAAGAAATTGGAATACATGTAAAAAAAAATTAGGTAGAACATTCGTCTTTATTGTGTTAATTCTAATCCCAAGGTGAGAGCCAAGGGATTCCAGCGTTCAATATCCCTCCTTAGATTGAAAAGTAAAGGTTCATAGTTTGCCATGAATAAGTCCTTATGACTACACATAATTCAAACTCCCAAGATATTTAAACTTTTGAGGACTAATTCTCAAGGGAAGAGAGACTAGTGATCATAGGCAATCACCACCACCTATGGGCATCAGTTCACTTTTCTGAATATTGATCTTAAAACCTGATATTTTCCCAAATACAAACATCTAGCAATTTAGGGACACTCGGAAGGGGTTGCATAATATACAGAGCTGCTTGAAAGTTTGTGAACCGTTTAGAATGTTCTATATTTCTGCATAAATATGACCGAAAACATGATCTACTTTTAGGACTTGTGTAAAAATCTGATGAAGAGAAACTAGTTAAACAAATGAGACAAAAATATTATACTTGTTCATTTATTTATTGAGGAAAATGGTCCAATATGACATATTTGTGAGAGGAAAAAGTATGTGAACCTTTGTTATCAGTACCTGGTGTGACCCCCCCCCCCCCCTTTACAGCAATAACTTCAACTAAATGTTTCTGGTAACTGTTCTACATTCTTTAGTAGAACGACTTGTATGTTTAGGGTCATTGTCTTGCTGCTTGTCCCACCTTCTCTTGAGATTCAGTTCATGGACAGATGTCCTGACATTTTCCTTTGGAATTCTCTGATATAATTCACAATTCATTGTTCTATCAATGATGGCAAGCCGTCCTGGCCCAGATGCAGCAAAACCAAACCATGATACTACCACCACCATGTTTCACAGATAAGGTTCTTATGTTGGAATGCGGTGTTTTCTTTTCTTTGAACATAACACTTTTCATTTAAACCAAAAAATCTATTTTGGTCTCATCTGTCCACAAAACATTTTTCCAATAGTCTTCTGGCCTGTCCATGTGATCTTTAGCAAACTGCAGATGAGCAGCAATGTTCTTTTTGGAGAGCAGTGACTTTCTGCTTGCAACCCTACCATGCACAGCATTGTTGTTCAGTGTTGTCCTGATGGTGGACTCATGAACATTAACATTAGCTAAGGTGAGAGAGTCCTTCAGTTGCTTAGAAGTTAACCTGGGGTGTTTTGTGACCTCACCAACTATTACACGTCTTGCTGTTGGAGTGATCTTTGTTGGTCGACCACCCCTGGGGAGAGTAACAATGGTCATGAATTTCCTCCATTTGTACACAGTCTGTCTGACTGTAGATTGGTGGAGTCCAAACTCTTTAGAGATGGTTTTGTAAGCTTTTCCAGCCTGATGAAGATCAACAACTTTTACTGAGCTCCTCAGAAATCTCCTTTGTTTGTGCCATGATACACTTCCACAAACATGTGTTGTGAAGTGCAGACTTTGATAGATCCCTGTTCTTCAAATAAAACAGGGTGCCCACTCACACCTGATTGTCATCCCATTGATTGAAAACACCTGACTCTAATTTCACCTTCAAATTAACTGCTAATCCTAGATGTTCACATACTTTTGCCTCTCACAAATGTCATATTAGATCATTTTCCTCAATAAATAACGGAACAAGTATAATATTTTTTTTGTACTTTTTAACTGGTTTCTCTTTATCTACTTTTAAGACTTGTGTGAAAATCTGATGAAGTTTTAGGTCGTATTTATGCAGAAATATAGAACATTCTAAACGGTTCACAAACTGTCAAGCAGCACTGTATAACATGTCATCTGCATAGAGTGAGACTTTATGCTCTACTCCACCTTGAATAATTCCCCTAATACCAATATCCTGCCTTAGAGCCATAGCCAGTGTTTCTACGGCGATTACAAATAAAAGTTATGACGGGGCAACCTGTCTTGTACCACGTTGGAGTTCAAAATAATTGCATAGGTTGTTGTTGGTGCATATAGCTGCCATTGGAGTTGGATATAATATTTTAATCTATGAGATAAATTTGTGTCCAAACCTTCCCAGAACGTCAAAATGAGAGTCCCATTCTATCCGATCAAATGAATTTTTCGCAACGAGTGAAAGTACTATTTTGCGGGTATCAGATGTTGATAGAGGACTGTAAAGGACATTCAGGAGATGTCTAACAAAAAATTAAAGATATTAAAATAACAGTTCACAAACATATGTTTTGTAGCAGAATACATTGTTCTAAATGTATTTAGCATGTGGCCAAAGTATTTTGCCCAGCTCTGGTCACTAATGAGGCACTAATTGCAAATGTAGCATTCATTTGTGATTCAGCTATTTCTTAATGACTGTTTAATTGAAATTGACTGTGTTCATTACAAATACATTTTCTTTTACTTTAACAAGTAACTAAATGTACCCTATTTATCACCAGTCAATATTACCAGATTTAATTACTACATGAACACGTTGATTGGTCACCTGAATTGTATCTAAACAGTTTTCAAACAGCTCTCAAATTGCAGACTTTCAGACATTGTTTGTAGTAATTGTAGGATGTTAATGTAATGTACATATTCGAAAATCTACATTTATAGAATTATAAGAGAAAGCTTTCCTCAGTCATAAGAATTTAATCCAGCTGTGACATTACTCTTTATATAAAAGTCTAAGATTTTTAGGATCAAAGTATATAATGTGGTTTGAGAGGTTTTACACTCTTCTACATTTTCTCTACTTTGATGTCTTTCAACAAAAAGACAAAAAATATATATTTTTGAACTAGAAATGGGCAAAACATATACACTTTTTAGATTTAATTGCAGTGAGAAGTGAATGAAGATTTTATTTTTATCCTTAAATGTATTTTTCACCAATAGCTAGCAGATATCAATGTGTTAATCTGGGTTTGCTTTAATGTTTTTAATACACAGCCTATAATGAAAACAAAATGCTAAATCACTCCCTCGCACTTAAATAATGTATATGGACAGCATATGAAATATTAATAATGCAATATTGTGACAGTCAGGAGGTATGCTAAAGAGCTGAATGTATAATAAATCCAGCTAATGGGGAAGAGCTTAAGTGGCCCCAGGGACAATCATTTACAAATTTAATTTTTAAAGATTAAGAGATTAAGATTCACCAATTTGCCAATGTGATTTTTCACACGGAATTTGACTGTTGCATTTAAACCATTTGTTCAGTGAACCCCCCCCCCCCCCACACACACACACACACACTAGTGAATACTCTAGGCTGTGAGAGTTTGTGCCTGAAGCAGTTGGCAGCCCTTCTCCACTGGCGCCCAGGGAGCAGTTAAGGAGTTAGGTGCCTTGCTCAAAGGGACATCAGTCATGTCTTGTCATCGAACCAGCGACCTTCCAGTCACAAGACCAGATCCTTACCACTAGGCCATGGCTGCCCCCTAATTTGCTTGTGTGTGTTATTGTCCTGTGTTATGTTCTGTACATATCTACAAGTGTTGTTTTTTTTTTTTTTTTTTTTTTTTTTTTTTTTTTTTTTTCCATGTGTATCTGGGGTTTGGGGGAAAACTCACAATGACATCATAGGACCATGACCTATCCCTGCATAAGAAATGCCAACATCTAGACCAAATTAAACCATCATGTGTAGAAAAAGGGAAAGTATGGATGCACAATTTGATGTCGAACCGGTTGATTTCTGCTGTTAATAATAGGCCATTTCCCCCTTTCCCCTGCAGACTCACGTTAGGGCCTGGCCTCATCAATAAGTGCTGGAAAAATGAGAACTCCTGCCATGCCTTCTCGTCAGCACCTGCCACGCTTCAGCCTGCACTCCCAAAAAAAAGAGAGTGTGATAAAGGGAAAACTGCGTATTCGCTCCATACCTGGGGCATTCCTGGTTTTGGGTTTGGTAGTGGTAATTGTTGGCACAGCACTAGCAGTGGCAGGGTACTGGCCATACAGAACGCAGCAGTTAGCAGTAAGCGACAGCATCTCTGCCACCTCTCAGACACCTGGATGGAGCCTCAGACCCAAAGGGCAGTTTTCCACAGCCAGTTTTATCCATAGTGAGAGAATGAAGCTCCTAGGTCCTGTAATTATGGGAGTTGGGCTCTTCATTCTCATTTGTGCAAACACGGTGCTGTATGAGAACCGAGACAGGGAGACTCGGATGCTGCTGGCTCAGATGCGGAGTGTGATCTGTTCTGTTTCTACTGCTGTGCCCTCAACAGATCTCATGCAGGTGAACTCCCTTGCCAGCCATTACCAGTGGGTTAGCAGCTTGCCTGCAGCCCACCTGAACATCCTGTGCCTTCAGGAACTGGCCTCCTCTGATCCAATGCTACAGGTCAAGACCACAGAGGAAGAGGGCAGTATACAGCAGCGAACACTACTATGCACTGAGGTCCTTCATCATCAGGAGTCTTCTACCACCCCCTCTATTCATTCATCCAATTCCTGCAACTTCAGCAAAGTGGACTTCAACACTGTCCCTGATGCAGAACAGGGAGCTACCTGTAACCAGATGCCACAGCCAGACAGCCACTGCAAGCTTAACAACTTAATTGTGAGCTCTATGTCCATGCTAGATGGGGAGGAATGGGAGTTAAACACACTTCCCACCAGGCGCTCCTACAGTATGAGCTATAGGACAAAACCACACACACTACCCAGGGCTCTGCTACACCTAGATAAAAGGGCAGAGCAATCTATAGATCATCCCAGAGACCTTCTGCGAAAGTCCTGTTCAGAGGTTTGTGTGAATATGACAACAATTGGCAGAGTGACCTTTGAACTTGACCTCACGCCAGTGGAAGAGCAGAGGCACTGCAGTTGGCCTCGGCTCAATCTTGGATATGCCAGGAAATATCTCAAGCTAGAAAACAAGGAGGATACAGTTGACAAATTACTGGGTCATCTTGAACAGCAGTGTTCACAGTTGGGCTGGAGCTTTGGTTCAGGACCTTTTCAGTGAGCATAGGTCCGATGAAGTGCCCACGTAAAGGGTAATTCTTTGGCAAATGAAAAGATTATAAGGGTCCCTTTTGAAATTTTATGCTTACCATGAAATATCATGAAACTCCCCTGGCAGTTTTGCTTTTTATGGAGTCACCTTCAGGGCAGGACGAACACTATTTGCCCTATTACAATCTCTGATCATGCTGGATACAATCCTTTAGGTTGTTTTGGGATGAGTGGATTATTGACAATTGACAAAATTAGTATTTCCAGTCCCCTTTGCTGTCCATGATTTACAGCATGTGTCATAGATGACTGGAAGGAGAACATGGTACATAAGTAATAAGATTATAGTTTTGATAAAAAAGATGTATAAAATATAAGCAACACTTCCTTTGTGATCAGTGCCAAAAATACCAAGAAATGAATATCTAATACGAAAACAAAGAAATTGTCTTTTGGGTGTGCATTTAGTTCTATATTCCTCTTCTCCTGTCCTTCATGGTGTCAGTCATTCTTCACTGGAGCATTGTTGTTAGACCTGTTCGACTCAACAGTATTAAAAAGAACTGTGGCATGCAAAAGTTTGGGCACCCCAGGTAAAAATATGAACAGTTAATCAAGTTGAAGATGAAATCTCTAAAAGGCATGGAGTTAAAGATGACTCAATAAAAAAGAAAAAGGGCCTGAAGCAAAACTTTAGGCACCCTGCATGGTTATTACCTAGTAGCACACCCTTTGGGAAGTATCACAACTGGTTAATGCTTTTTGTAGCCAGCCAAGAGACTTCCAGTTCTTGTTTGAGGGATTTTTTTTCCATTGTTCATCACAAAAGTCTTCCAGTTCTGTGAGATTCCTGGGCATGCATGCACTACTTTATTGAGGGCTATCCACAGATTTTCTGTGATGTTCAGATCAGGGGACTGTTCAAACCTTCAGTTTGTGCCTTTTGAGGTCTTCTGTTGTGGATTTTGAGGTGTGTTTAGGATCATTATCCATTTGTAGAAGCCATCCTCTTTTCAACTTCAGCTTTTTTACAGATGTTACTGTTTGTTTCCAGAATTTGCTGCAATATCATTGAATCAATTTTTTCATCTTCCTGTGAAATGTTTTTAATTTAATGCCTTGTTTGCCAGTATAATTGAAACCAAAATAATTTGACCTCCACATTTAACCCATCTGTGCAGTGAAAGACACACTAGTGAACACACTAGGCTGTGAGAATATGTGCCTGAAGTGGTGGGCAGCCCTATCCATGGTGCCCAGAGGGCAGTTGGGTCAGGTATTGCTCAAGTGCACTTCAATCATGATATGACCTCCCCAGGGATCAAACCAGCAACCATTCCTAACCACCAGGCCACAGCTGTTCTCCGTGCCTGTATAATTGGTGCACCCCCATGCTTCATGGTTAGAGAAGTGTTTTTTTCATGAAATTCTGGTCTTTTTTTCTACAAACATTTCTTTGCCCATTGCAAAGAGAACCAAATGGTTCTATTTTAAGCTCATCTGTCCAAAGGACTTGTTTCCAAAATCTTGCAGGCTTGTTTTGATATTCTTTTGCAAAATTCAGATGCTGAATTTTGTAGTAAGGATGAAGATGTTTTATTCTGAGAACTCCACCATGAATGCCATATTTGTGCAGGTGTCACTGAACAGTAGAACAGTGTATCACAACTCCAGAGTCTGCTAAATCTTCCTGAAGGTGTTTTGCAGTTAAGCAGTGGTTCTGATTTGCCTATCTAGAAGCTGTTAATGATGATCTTCAAGACCTTATCTTAACCTCCACTGTCATTTTTTTAAATTACATTTTGAACTGAGAAAATGCCAACCTTTAAGCACCTTGCAATCTTCTTCTATCCTGCTTTGTGAGCCTCAACCATTTTCTTTTTCAGAGTGCTAGGCAGCTGTTTAGAAGAACCTGTGGCTGCTGTCTTTTAGGATAAAGTTAGAGTCTGGGTATGAATAATGCTTTCAATTTTGCATCACCTGGCCTTTCCTAACTGAATGTGAACAAACAATACCCCAAAAGGCTATTTAACGTCTGAGACCTTAGTTAACGTTATCTGAGTGCTCAAATTCTCTAGGGTTCCCATATTTTTGCAAGGTCCTCCTTTCATTTTTTCACTCTAAAATTGTACAAAAGTAAAATAATATGCTGACATTGCTTAATATGTGGAAACGTGTTACACCTTTGAATTGAATTGCTTACCTGTTCACACTAACAGTAATTATGGGTGACCAGGGGTGCCCAAACCTTTGCATACCACTGTATAAAATAGACAGTCTGCTTAGCGTCATAAATTTAGGTGATCAGTGGTATTGAATGCAGCAATTCAGGGAAATTACTGTTTTCCTCCCAGAAGTCACAGCAATTGCTCTTATTCAGCTTCCAGTTTTTACACCAGGAAAGTCAAGTTCTACTGTTCTGACAAAACATGATGGTATTATCTCTTCCTTTTTGTGTTGCCTGTTCTGAATGCTGTGTCAATTTGTGTTATAAATGTACACTAAGCAATATCTTCATTCTGACATACTGGCCCTTTACACTCCCAACTGTTTTCTGCCTGTTACAAATTAAAGGTAATACAAAATATTTGGGATATAAAGATACCTTAGTGCTGTCTGATATGTGCATGAACTTGAAAGGTAACTAAACTCTCCTTTCTCTCTATAAAACTACTATGCAACACAGTACTTTGCTATTTCAGGTGTTAATAATAGCATTGTAGTAAGAGGGTTTTCCTCTGCCCAAGATGTTGAGCAGAGTGTTTGGTTTGCCCTGTCATTGCAGAAACTTCTAGACCATATACCCACAATGGAAAAAATTATACTGTATGATGAATGATGGAGTGGACAGTACTGAAAAAGGGAAGATCATTTGTTGAGAAAGCAATTCCCTCTTAACCCCTTCAGACAGAATTTCAAAAGAAATGCAAAGAAAGCAACATTGAAGTGTAACATTTTGCTCAATAGCTGGTGCTTGAAAGTTTTTGAACCATTTAGAATGTAACTAAAAACATTATCAGATTGTCACACAAGCCCTAAAAGTAGACAAAGAGAACCAACTGAGACAAAAATATTAGACTTGGTTATTTATTTATTGAGGAAAATGGTCCAATATTACATGTCTGTGAGTGGTAAAGTGTGTGAAACTCTGCATTAAATATCTGGTGTGACCCCGTTGTGCAGCAATATCTGCAATAATTTAAAAGTTATTAAAAAGTCATTTTTGTTCAATCCTTTATTCTCTTTTAACCATTCTTTGCTTAAATGACTTGGGTGCTTAGGGTCATTGTCTTGCTGTATGACCCACTTTCTCTTGGAGGAATACCTCATGCAAAGATGTCCTAACATTTCCCTTTAGAATTTGCTGGTATAACTGAGAATCTATTGTTCTATCAATGATGTTAAGCTGTCCTAGCTGAGATGCAGCAAAACATGTGCAAACCATGATACTGCCACCACCGCGTTTCACAGTTGGGATGAGGTTTTTATGCTAGAATGCAGTGTTTTCCTTTTCCTCAGTAAATAAATGACCAAGTTTAATGTTTCTCATTTGCTTGATTTTGTTCCCTTTACCTCAGAGTGGAACCATAACTGCCCTCTATGCCCTCAGAGAGCCTAGTATATTCTAAATATAATATTTCAAAAGTGAGCAGCACTAATCTAAGCAAATAAATCCATCAGTCCTACATATTCAATTTGTGCTGGAATGTGAAGGCATAAATTAAAGACACCGCTTCAGTCAAAATATTGCTGCCTCTAAGAGAATGGTGGTGATTGGTGGTCCAGCTATAAGCTATAAGACAGTGGGGTTTTGGCCAAAGATGGATTTTTATCATTTTCCAGTAATGCCTGATTGAAGTGTAAGTTATTGACTGATTGGCTGCCATGCCAGCTGATTTTATTCTTTTTGTTTTGTTTTTTTAAAAGGCCATTATGCAAAATCACTGGACATTTTTCTGATACTGTTGTGTCTGTCACTAATGGCTGCTGTAATGTGTAGGCTTTTATGAAATTTGATTGTTTGTGTGGCAGGTGGGTGTGAGTGCCATGTGTTTTGAATGCATTTGTAATGCTGAATGTCTTAATTTTGTTTAGCCTTCGCAGTTCGGTGGGAAGGGGGGTGTAGGTCAGATTTAAGAGCCACGGTTGCTACTGCTTTATTTACTTTTTTATTACTTGTGTGACAATCTCATGAAGTTTTATGTAAAATTTATGCAGAAATAAAGAACATTCTAAAGAGTTCAAAAAGTAACAAGTGTTCTTAAAAAATAATATATTTAACAAACAATCTCAGATTAAAGTAATAGGAAGGGTTTCACTAAAGCATTTAATAGAAGGTGCAATAGCTTTTGATGATGCAACCCAATTACAGCACCCTCCACAATTATTGGTATCCCTGGTTAAGAAGAGTTCTTTGGCTTCTAATAAATTCTTTAAAAAAATATAGGACAATGATGCAAAACAGATAAAAAAATAAGCTTTAATTCAAGTGTCTTTATTTGGTGAAAAAAAATTGCACATTTAAGAAATAAAGCTGTTGAATGAAATTGTGTGCCACAATTATTGGCACCCCTGGTGTTAGTATTTTGTACAACCTCCTTTTGCCAACAAGACCGCACTTAATGTTCTCCTTTAACTCTTCACAAGATGGGAGAATACAGAATGGGGGATCTTCGACCATTCCTCTGCACAACCTCTCTAAATCGTCTAGAGTCCTTGGTCTTCTCCTATGCACTCTTCTATTCAGCTCACCCCACAGGTTTACTCTTAGGTTGAGGTCTGGGGACTGAGATGGCCCTGAGAGAAGCTTGATTTTGTGTCTTGTGAACCATTTTTGCGTAAATCTGGCCACATGGGTCATTATCTTGCTGAAAAACCCAGTGACGACTCATCTTCAGCTTTCGGGTTCATGATCCCATGCATCATTTCAAGGTTCCCAGGTCCTTTGGAGGAGAAACAGGCCCACAGCATCACAGATCCTCCCCCATACTTAACAATGGGCATGAGGTGTTTTTCTGCATACTCATCCTTGGCGTTACGCTTACAGTGCTTGTTGCCGAAAAAGCTCTATCTTGGTCTCATTTGACCAAAGCACACGGTCCCAGTTAAAATCTCAGTAAGGCTTGGCAAACTCCACCCATTTTCGCATAACTCAGAAAAGGCTTTCTCTGTGCATGCCTCCCAAACAGCTTGTTGGCATGTAGATAGTGCCTGATGGTTGTTTGGGAGACCTCGTAACCACAAGATGCTACCATATGATTCAGTCCTCTTACAGTGAGCTTTGGAGAACTTTTTAGTTCTCTTACCATCCTTCTCACTGTGCATGGTGGCAAGATACACTTGCGTCCTCTTCCAGGCTTGTTTGTCACAGTTCCAGATGTCTTGAACTTTGAGACTTTCTGACTGTAGATCATCATGTAGAGCATCTGCAGGTGAGTGGCTATTTTCTTGTAAGCATTGCCTGATTTATGAAGGTCGACACATCTGCCTTACTTGAATAGTGTGTTCTCTTGCCTTTCCCATATTTAAGAACGAGTAAGAGAAATAGGCCTCTGTGTAATGCCATATTATACCCCAGGGAAACAGGAAATGATGAATTACTACAAACCGGATTCCAAAAACGTTGGGACACTAAACAAATTGTGAATAAAAACTGAATGCAATGATGTGGAGATGGCAAATGTCAATATTTT
>BRDA01067317.1:3491-27352 GCA_036984385.1 Crenuchus spilurus | reverse complement strand
GAGATAGTCCATAAACAACATCAGTAAACATTAGCATTAAGTGCTATGGCACATTTCCATTATATTGGTACGTTCCATGATGCTTTGCATGAGTAATGCACTGAACTTCTGGTGGAGAATAAACAGCTGTAATCAAGTGTGTAAAGTCACTGTCAGCAACTTGTGGGAGACCAGAACAACTAAAAAGCAGCACCACTGTCCTAACTCACCCTTCTACCATAGAAGATTGACTGAACTAGCTAGAAATGGACCCCAAACTTTTGAGTGGTGGTGTATCTGTGAGGGTAATGCAAGAAGGTTAAAAAATAGGCCTGGTAATGGCCACACCCCCTTTCTGCAGCCCATCTATCCAGCACTTGAGCAGCCTTGTGTGAACAGTCCTAGCCTGTGTTGTGTATGGGCGTGTAAGAGTCTGCATGCACCTGTATCTCTGTATGAGTAGGCATATAGCAGCGGTGGGCGGCTGTAGACTCAGTGGAGACTAGCCCCGTGTCTGTGTGTGGTTCGTCTGTGAAGGGAGTTGTTGCTGCAGTGTGCACTGATGGGATAAAGTAGGGCATGCTGGAGGAGTGTGTGTGGAAAGGGACAGCTGCATTGCAGACAGCCCTTGAGGGAGAAGCAGTGAGTAATAGCAAACTCGTGCCTCCACTGACAATCCTCTCTCCATTCACAGAGCTGCTTCACAAGCTCCATTCACTTTAAACCCAAACACAGTGCCAGCCAGCCCAAAGCGCTGCACTCATCACTTACCTTTAGACAGCAATGAGAGGTGACAGCAGTGGCGTCTGAAGGAGAGGCATTTGATTCATTTGGAGCTCATCCGTGACTCAATTAGTATCCTACGTCATTCTTAAACCCCTACTGTGTTTTAGGATTTTCTGTTTCAACCTGCACGGCCAAATCATAGGGCTGTGGATGTTTTTTTGTGAAAGCGAACAAGCGCAGCCAAACGAGCCTTTACTCAATTATTTGACATTTGCAGTGAAATGCCATGAAAATTCTAAATTTAATCAGCTTGTACTGAATTGCAAGTTCTGAAAATAGCACATGAGGTGAAATATTCAACGAAAGGGGCACCCAAGAGCGATGAAACTTTAAGCTAGTGTACTATTTTCCCTGCTCGAGTGAGCTGTGCCTCACTGAAACATGACGCTACATTATAGCTCATAAGCCCACGGAGTCTTTCCTGGAGAATTCAAGTGACTCTGTTCTGTGAACGGGGACTGTGTGTGTATCTGTGTACTGACTGCTGTAAAGTGCAGGGCCGGTGCTCCGCCCACGTAGACCAAGCACTGTATGTGGGGCCCCAAGCATCCATGGGGGTACAACTTTAATCTCGGCTACGTCATCATCCCCCAGAGGGCAAAGTTCACATGCAATTACAGAAAAGTTCCTGGCTGCACAGCACTGTAGGGACATTATGCTGCTCAACTTGGCAAAGTCCACATACACACATGGGGTTCATGCAATTACAGAAACATTCCTGGCTGCACAGCACTGTAGGGACCTTATGCTGCTCGACTTGCAACTCAGATTTGTGTAAGCAGAGGTCGCCCTTCATCAGGAACAAAACTGATTTACAGGTTTAGGCTCTTACAGGTTACTGATTACAGGTTTACGCTCTGTTTTAGAGAGTGCCGGTGTGGTCCAGCCGCAGCCTTTTTGTTGTACACACGTTCTCTGGGTTCACGGCCACTATTTTAGTTAGCACCTGTTTTCAGGTGGTAGCGCTGCAGTGTGACATGTTTTAGTTTGTTTTGAGCGTTATCAACGAGAAACAAAGCCAGAATGAACAACTAACACATGGGTGGATGCTTTGTTTTTACAAAATTAGCAGTGAGTCATGTGGGCACGCAGACGAAAACTGGGCAGATGAATGATAACAGGGACAAAATTTCCCGTAAAAAAAAAGTTGACGGTAACCGCTTTGTACGATAACAAAGGCAAACAATAACTAAGGTTCCACTGTATTTATTTGAAACAGTTTTTTAATTATGTAAAAAATAAGAATGGAAGGAATAGGCACCAGAACTGTGGATGGATCCATTCAGTTTAACTTAATCTCTGTTATATTTATATAAAATAGCAGTACTGGGCTTCACTGGGACTTCCTGTGGTGTAATAGTGGTATGGACCATATGATAATCTATGTGCTGGATTTCAAAATGACCAAGTTTACATAGCATCGCTGTCAGGTCAAACCTGGTTGCCGTTTACACTATATAACCTACTATATAAACACTATATAATGTGCTACGTCATTGAGTTTGGTGTTGTACAGCTGCTGTAAATCTAAGAGCCAGGTTTCTTGGCTGGTTCTCTGCACCATCACTCTCCACACTGTCTCATATATGAAGCACTTTACCTGTAAATGTAGAGAGCAGTGTGACTTCATGCGAGATACACATTAGACAAGGCTAGCTTTAGTGTAGAGGACAAACATCATTGATACTGACACCAGCTGACTCTTTGTTAAATCCAGATGGTTCAGTGGACCACAGCTGCAGTCATTTCAGCTTAGAGAGCATCCCATTAACAAACAAACAGACCAGTGCACATGCCCAGCCCAGTCTGAAAGAGCAGTTATAACATGCAAACCCTCTTAACCTAAGCAGGTCTGGGTCTGGTTAGTACTTGGATGGGAGACCTCCGAGGAAAAGCTTGCGTGTCTGCTTTGAAGTGGATGCTGACAATTGGTGGTGGTTGAAAAAAAGCACTATATAAGTTTTATTGTACTAGTGCATCTCCGAAAATTTGAATATTGTCCATTTCTTATATAAATAACATGTAACTGCCTATTTTGTGAAAATGAATCATTGGGCAATGTGCTTGCACACAGAGGACTTTAACCGCTATATTTAATGCATCCATGCTATTAAATAGACTAGTGAACATATTAGGGGCACTGAGCACACTTGCTCAAAGCAGTGAGCAGCATTATCCACGGCACCCGGGGAGCAGTTTGTTGTTAAGTGCCTTGCTCAAGGGCACTTCAGTCATCTCCTGCTGGGGGATCGAACCAATGACCTTCTGGTCACAAGAACCAGCCAGGCCAGGGTTAATGTTGATACTGTTTGAATAGTAAATAAAACCAAAATAGCTTGAAATGTAATTTTACATGTAATTAGTAAGAGGATAGTATACAGTAAGATGGATTATCACAACCCAGGAGAGGCAGAATGTCACATAACATCTAAGACTAGTGCAGAGCATGAATAAATCAGGCTTATTCCACCAAATACTGTTTTCTTCAAGGTCTGAAAACACTGCATTGTTTATGCTATTTTGAACATTTTTCTAAAATAAATGCTCTAAATTTAAATATTTTCATTTGAAATGTGTTCAGTAGATTATAGAATTAATCATAAATAATATTTTTTTTTTAATCAAAGACAGCTCTACAAACAGTAAAAACAGACTGTAGTGCGTTTTGTCCAGCACACAAAGCTGCATGACTCTCCTCTTGTTTCTTCGCGCCTTCATTTGTCATAATGCAGAAAGGGGGCGGGGCCTGTTCTCTCTGGGTTTTTACTCTCTCTCTCTCTCCTTTGGTTCGGTATCTCTCTCCCTCGCTGCAGCACTGCAGGTACGGAGACACATACAGGACAAAAAACAAACCCTGCGTTACCAGTGCTCTGTTGTAACACGGACAGGCTTCTGTGTAGCGTCTCTATTTTTTGGTTATTTGTTTCTTTTGGGCTTGGTTCGCTCTTTATATGTGAACGTTACGCTCATTTCTACTCTCTGTACACCGAGGCTAGGTTGCCAGATCCCAGCTTAATGTGTCACAGAAAGCTGCCATATTCGAGCTGAAACCAGCCCAAAATCTAAAGAGTCAAATCACAGACGTCTGAGAAAGTTTTTTAAAAAGCTAATGTTTAAATATTTTGATATATGTTTCTATTATTTTGTATTGTACGAATAAAGAAGTTTGAATACCCGTGGTGTACTGAGGCTGAACGTTTCACACTCACTAAGGCAAGGTTGCCAGGTCTCATAAATTGTCTGAGGATTTTTAAAGCTATTTTTTAAGATTTTCAAATATTTCAATGAATTAAAATGTCAATGATTTTTTATTTTACTGTATTAATAAACAGGAAATGCCATATCACAATCTACTGTTATATTAATAATAATAATTATTATTATTATTATTATTATTATTATTATTATTATTATTATTATTATTATTAGTAGTAGTAGTAGTAGTAGTAGTAAATATGAAAATTATTTTTATTATTATTATTTAAAACATTGCATCCCTTCTCCTTCCTCTCTCCTCTAATCTACATATTCAGATCTCATATATCAATGAGTGAATTCACATCGAACGACCCAGTTATATTGTTTATACTCAGATTTTTTTTACTCGCTATTGTATCCAGAATAGTACAGTCGGCGTAAAAACAGCGACTCTGGCAACCCTGGTCCTCACAGCTCTCCGCCGGACTGCTGGAAACGCGTTCAAAGAGCAGCGGGCGCGTTAACGAGAGCAAACCTCGTGTCTTCTCCGCTGTGGGAAGTTGTTCAGCAGCAAACAGAGCGAGAGCTTTTAAAAGCTGCTCGGGGAAATAAATATATGAATAATAAAAAGCAGGGCGCGTGTTTACCTGCGGCACGTGTCCAGTTTTTCTCTTCGCACCCGTATTCGGTTGAGGTCACGCCCACTGCGCTAGGATTGGCTAGTGGTTCATATTTAAAGGGGAAGTTCAAATATATTTCACGTTTAAGCACAAGTTCCTCGTATGTGTACATTCAGTGATTTGTGACAACAGTTAAAATATATATTTTTTATACATTTTTATATCTTTTACAGTGTTTAGGGAATATCAGTAGAATTATTATTATTATTATTATTATTATTATTATTATTATTATTATTATGAGGTCCATCTCCTAGTGACCATATAGACAGGGTTTCTCCAGAACTTCCTCTCATCTTGCTTAATAGCTTGTTCACAACTTTTCTGATTGTATCCATCCGTCTTGTTGCTGTTCATCTTCCTCTTCACCTCTTCCAGCATAACTCTCATAATGTGTCTTGAGATCTTCAGTTTGGTTATCCGAGCTTCTAGTGAAAGCTGAGGTTTGATTTAGTCCATTTGTTTTCGAACTAATACTGTATACATGTTACACACTGTATAATAGAAGGGGTGCAAATTGTAGTGCAGGAGGCGGAGCACAAGTGGCCAATCAGATCGCAAGGGGGCGTGGCTTAACCCGAACAGAGGTGGAAAAACAAACGTGTACGGTTTTGCCTTTTTGTAACCGCAGGCTGGTACCGAGGAGGAGGAGGAGATGGAACGCAGGGAGCTTTTCAGCTCGTGAAGTGAGCGCGCGTTCTCTGTCTCGCTCCTGCACTTGTGCACCTTACTTGTGTTGTTAGTGGGTGACACCCCCCTCCTGTCTGCGCGCACGCGCACCAGCGTCCACGCTAACATGAGGGATTTGATATCTTCGCCTCAGTGTGTGATGTACTGAGGAGCCGGGTGAGCTCGTGCAGTTGGCACGCGGGGTCAGGATGCTGATGAATGCCACCTGCTCCTCCTGAAGACGAGAGGGAGCGCGTGCGTCGCGGGGGGGGTGGAGACTCCATGGACACTGAACTAGAAGGTTGGACTTTCAGCTTACCATTGTGTGTGTGTGTGTGTGTGTGTGTGTGTGTGTGTGTGTAGCGTTGTCTGTGGAGGAGAAAGTTGTGTGTGCGCTCACTATTGCACAAGAGTAGCACTAGTGATGAGCACGTGTGATAGAATTGGCCATAGGTCGCTATGTTCATTACTGTACTCCAGCCTTATGGGCTTGTGACACCCCCATGACTCATTCTGCATCCCCATTTGATATTCTACATCATTTGAGCACAGCAGACACCCTTTACATTTTATGAATCGGATGAATGGGCCAATAGAAATCCTCCAAAACTTCACCAGAGTCAAATATCTACATGAAACCGTTTTGGAGACGTTTTTTTTTTCCATAGAGCAAGTTTTGAATACTGGTGCCTGAATTGTTGAGCCATGTGCTTAGAGTAGATGTTGGTGGGCTGTGCTTTTCCTCCATCTCTCAGTGGGATGCTATTAGATTAGGTATCATTGACTTCCTCTGGAGTGATTGCACTCTTATTAGGCCATGGGCTGACTACAACTCGAGAGAATTAACATGGAGATGGTGTGATTTCCCATTACTCTTCTCATTACAGAGATACAGTGTACCTTATGCTGGGCTTCTTCTCTAATCGCTCAGCAGAGTTTATCCTGCTCTCGCAGCATCACGGGACAGTTTTCCCCTGTCCTGATTCAGCTCATCAACACATTCATAAGCTCTTCACAAGGTTATTGTGGATGTGTTGGGTCAGCACACTGTCCAGGAGCAGAACTGGACTACTGTGATGACTATTTAAATCCGAAGAGTTGGTCAGAAAGCTGCATGAGATCTCCGTCCTCTATCTCAATATCAAGGCGAGCAACCTGTTGATATGCTAACAATGGAACTATACAACAAAGGAGCTTCAGAACGTACAAACCCATCAGAACCTTCAGTTTTCATACAATCAGTAGTCCAGAACTGTTTATCAGAGCATCATATGTATGCCCATGTTTCATTTATGATGAATGGGCCAGTAGAACTTCTCCAAAATAATACTGCTCAAAAGTAGTACTGTTAACCAAATTAGCATTTTCTCAATCTTCTTAAATTCACATTTAAACACACTTGCATGTAAAATAATACCATTTTAAATCAAAACACAATTTGACCCAGTGTGTAAAGAAGTAATATGGCTGAAAAGCTGGAAGTCGTTCTTCATATCGGTTGTGAAAACATACCTTTGCATTGGAAAAGTTGAATAAATGATTGAACGTTACACTCATATAGCATCTTTCTGTTACCCAAGGACACTTTACAATCATTAAAATCCAGTTTTACACTAGAACTCAACTACACAGACTGGCAAGAAGCAGCAGCCAATTTCAAGAAGCGACTGTCCACATTGAGCACTAGGGGGATCACCCAGGACAGTGCCAAACCGTATCTGGGCGCTCTGCAAAAAAGCACCTCACAAAAACTAGAAAAAATATATAAAACTACACACAAATCCTTTTATTAAGCAAAAAAAAATCTGCCAATGGAGTAAGCAAATTTAGCTTAGTACGATTTCTTAAAATAAGCAAAATAATCTTACATTTGCAGTGCTTTTTAAGACAAAAAATCTTTTATTGCCTTAATATATGCTCATTTTACTTGCTAAGATTTTTTTTTTGCAGTGCACACACACATTCACACCACGGTCATTTAGAGTAGCCAATTCACCTGATCTCCATGCTTTTGGACTATGAGAGAAATTTATTTCTCTTTCCCCAGTAATGACCGGAGACTTTTATTTTGGAAAGTTCTCCACACCAGCAAGTATTTAGATTAGCTTTAGCTCCGCCTACCAGTGGATGCCATTTCTACCGTTTAATCTGCACTGTTTCTTTAAGAGTGCGATGTCTGCTGTTGCTGAATTCACACTGTATGCAGTGAACATGATCTAACGTTGCAGAACAATCATACATTTCAAATCTGAAACTATCAGTTAGATTTTTTTTTAATCTTAGCAGTCTGAAGGTCGTATGTCATCAATATTATAAAAATTTTAAGTGATTGTGACCGTATGAGGAAACCAATGTCCTTACCAGTAATATCTGTAGTAGTGTAGTATCTGTTCTTATCAGATACTATATTAGGATTACATATTAAAGTAATTTTTTAACAGGGAGGCGGGACTAGAACTTGCTCCGCCCACTTCAGGTATCAACATGGTATTGCAGTGCCTTGCGAATGGTGCACCAGGACTACCATGGCCAGGTGGTAGGGATCTGGTCTTGTGATCCCCAGGGAGGTTATGAGGTGCCCTTGGGCTCTCCGGGCACTGTGGATAGGGCTGTCCACAGATTCAGGCATATGTTCTCACTGCACGGATGGATTAAATGCGGAGGTCAAATTCCGTTGTGTGCAATCACATTGGCACTATAATACACATTACTGTAATAAAAAACCTTTTTGACCTTTTTTTTCTGGACCATTCGCCAACGTTTGCCCAATGTAAAATAAATAAAGTTAGTTATGATAACTTGATATGACAGCAGTGGTATATTTGTCTCTCCATAGAGAATAATTCTGAAGTCAAGCCAAGCAGAGAACTGGAAGTAGATACCTGAGAGATTGGGTGGACCTCGGGGTCTTTAAAAATAGAAGGCTGTGGTTAAGATAGAGAGAGGCTGCAGGGAAAAGGCTCATTTATGGTTAGTCATTATAGTTTCTGCAGTAAAATTATGCTGGAATGCACTCGCATCCATTACAGCAGTGCAGAGTGGTTGAAACTTTGTTCCTCTCTTTTGTATTAGTGCTTTGTTTATTTGTGGCTTCGATGGAGGTAAAGCACATGGAGCTCATGAAGCAGCTGCTCAGCCAGTGCTACTAGAAGTGATCTTCTAAAACCAAGTATGCAAGATCACCAGAGATCTCCAGCATATTTTAGACTAAACTGATGTTAATAGTTAATATACTAATAGTTAATAGACTAAATAGTCTAAAAAGACAGATGTTTGTTGCTTTAAAGCAGTGGTTTCCAAACCTGGTCCCGGATAAGATGTGTTAGGAGCAGTGGAAAGGGGTGCAGAAGGTGCTCCACGACCAGTTTTTTAGAACCATTGTTTTAACCCTCTGGAGTCTGAGGGGTTTTCAGACACTCTGATGTAGTTTGACATGCCCTGACTTTTTACAAATGACACCCATCTAAAAAAAATTCAAAAGCTTTTGTTCAGCACAAACTCAGCTACAACAGTGTAGCGTAATGTGTAGTGTCACACATTCCACGGCTGCTAATCCACCAATGGAATGTCTGGAATTACAATGTCATCATCATATGAATGACAGATAGCGTTATTTGCAATTAAAAAATGCGCCGAGCTCTGACTCGTGCTGAAAAATGTGTCTGCTTATTCAAGCTCCTCTCACAAATATCTAAAAATATATTTCGATTCAACCTACATATATATTTGACAAGTAGACCCTTTAAGGTTTCCAGGGTATGTTTAGTTTTGTTTCTAGAATAACATCTTGCAGAATTATATGTGTTTTGCTAGTAGTATCAACTGCTAAATGTTAAACAATGCTAACTAGGCTAGAACAATGAAGCTTGGAGTCATGGTAGCATTAGTTTTAGTTAAAAACTGAACAGATTAAATTGTGTCTTTTTGTCAGTACAACACAAGTCATTTAACTTCTCACTTTAGAGTCTTTATCTAGAACTGGACAGTAGAGTCAGATTTTTTTTTCTGTGTTGTCTGTAGGGTGCACTAAGTGTTAGCCTATAGCTAACTAGCATTAAACTCCAGGCTGTGATTTGGGTGACGGTTGTAAATCTGTAAGGTACACTAAGGGTTAGCCTGTAGCTTACTAGCATTAAACTTTAGGATGTGATTTGGGTGTCATGAGTCTGTTTCTTTTCTTTGTGGTGCCAGGTTTACACGTGGTATGACCGCCCCACACACAATTTTTCGTAATTTTGTAAATTCCAATCATGTTGTGCTCCACACCATTTCTGTTTATTAAGTGTTTTTTCCACTTAGAAGTGTCTAGAAGCCCTTAGTTTACATTCATTTTATAGAGGGAATATCCTCACAATTTTGTCATGAATTTTAAATGTGGCTACTGATTTAGCTCAGTGGTGTTTTCAGGGTTTTTGGGACTCTTTTGGGGTCATTAGATAGTTAAAAATCTGTTTTGTGAAACTAGAATACATAGATTGTTGTGTACTTTTACATTTGGAAAATGATGGATTGTTGCGTACCTCAAAAATTTGGGAAATTGTGTTGCGTACCTCTAAAATTTCGGAAATGATGGATTGTTGTATACTTCTAAAATTTGGAAAATAATGTGTTGCGAACCTCTAAAATTTGGGAAATGATGGGTTGTTTTATACTTATAAAATTTGTGAAATGTTGGATTGTTGTATACTTCTAAAATTTAGGAAATGATGCAATGTTGTACTTCTAAAATGTGGCGAATGATGGACTATTTTGTACTTTTACATTTGGGAAATTATAGATTGAGGAGTACCTCTAAAATTGGAAAATGATGGATTGTTGTATACTTCTAAAAATTGGAAAATGATGGATTGTTGTGTACTTCTTCTAAAATGTAAACAAGTTTAATGTCAAAATTATGCTAAATGAACCTAATATTATAATTGAACTCTTAGCCATTGAGAATCACAGTGTTCACCATTGAGGCACTGGTACCTGTTGAACCCAACGGGCACTTAAGAGCAGGTGTGAGTTACGACCCTGACGCTTCCAAACTGGGATACAGCCAACCAAGTCTTATTGGCTGAGTGAAAAATAAGAGATCCCAAGATTTGCTGGGAAATAATGGTGATGTTGATGGTGATGTTGATTACTTTATTATGTTTTATTTGACACAGTTAGTTGTAGATGAGTCTATGGAACGACAACACAGTCAGTGGGTTTATTTATTATTTAAAGGGCCCGTATCCTACATTTTTCTTTAGGTCTAAACAGATTTATTTTTGTTGCTGCACCTTAAAGACCGATGCATGTAAATGATCTCTGTTCTGATTGGCTGACCTGTATTTTCATCAATATAAAACAGTCTGGGCTGCAACACTTCAATGTGATATTGGCTGAGTAGGGAGATAAAGGTTTCAGTGACATCACAATAACAGCTGGCATTTATTCACCTTCTTCGCCTGATCAAGTACAGTCCAGTACCTGTTTACTGTCCTCCTGAGCTAAACACCATCACACATCAGCTACTAACACCTCTGTTTAACTAACATCAGTCTCACTAATACAGGGTTGCCAGATCCCCCAAACTCCTACTGTATTTGTAACAAAGTCGCACTACATAAATGGAAACTAGCCCAAAATCAAAAGTGACACACATTTCAATGAGCTTTAAAATGTAAATCTTCTTCAAATCTTACTTTTTCCATTCCATTTCTTCTTTTATTTAGTGCAAAAACCCTGCAAATTACCAACTCTGAAGTTTTACTTGTGACTGTATATATACAAACTTGGCAACCCTGCACAAATGTGATGTTTTTTGTTGTTGGTGACGAAGGCGACATGTATACACGTATCAGCTTATAATGTGAGCACAGCCTTAGTGTATAAGTTCTTGCATGTCTTTGTGATGGACAGTCAAATATATGACATTTATGTGGGCGAAGTCTGAACGTGGGCAGTAAAAAAAACTAAATCTGAGAAAAAGTGAACAGAGCTTTTCTTTTAAGTCTGCGCCTCTCTGGGGTCCAGTCACTCATTTGTATAAATTACAATAGCAGTGAAAGGCCATGCTGAGATGGATTTAAATATATGGTTTGTTAAGGCTCATTTGGCTGTCGTGAACCACACAGTCCTCTGAGCTTGACCTCTTTTAAAGGCTGTCATAAAGCAATCAAGCTGCAGAGGACTGAGTGGAGCTTGGAGGAAATGGCAGCAGATGGAGGATGTTATTACAGGTCATTTCAGATCCTCTTATTATCAACCAAAATCACACATTTTCTGGTGGTCTGAAGAAAATGACGTGTAGGACATCTTAAGTATGACTTTCCCATCACGCCTTCACATTTGGTCAGTGATCATTACAAAAGCCGACCTTTGAGCAGTTCTGTTTGACAATGCCGGCTGCATCAGCCTCTTGACAACCTCCCAAAAGTTTTTAAAGGTGCCCTGGAATGGAAAACAGTTTCTACTTTGGTAGAGTTGAATAAGGAGAGTTTGGAACTGAACCTCATGCACTGTTGTGGCTTCCAGTGTATCATGTCTTTACCCAAAACTTCCATGCACCAGCCTCTCGTTCACCATTACAGTTTAACCCTCTGCAGTCTGAGGGTGTATCAGACACTCTGATGTAGTCTGACATGCTGTGACTTTTTTACAAATTACACACATCTAAAATTATTTTTTTCTAAAGTGTTACACAGACTTTTGTTCAGCACAAACTCAGCAACAACAGTTTGGAAAAGGGGCTTGACGTCACTGGTATTGGAGGAGGCCTGTGCTTGTCTGCCCCCTCCCAAAAGAGTTTGAGGATGCTGTCACACCCACATTGTTTGGTCCGAACCAAAATTGCAGGTGTGAAAGGGGCCACAAACCACGGTCCGAACCAAAGGAGCAAAATTTGGTCCAACCAAAAGAGGTGGTCTCGGTCCGGATCTACTCAACCATGGTCCGGTTTGTGTGCAGTGTGAAAACACTTTTTTCTAGAAGGTTCTGACATTCGGACCAAATAGAGGAAGTTGACGCAAACATTTACAACATTCAACAACAATAACAGAAGTAAAATAACCGGAACAGCACCGAACATGAGCCATGATAGCACGACCAAATGTTTAATATAATTAATAATATAACGCACGTAAATGGGAGCCTCCGAGTGGCTCAGCAGGCTAAGACGCTGACACTATGACCAGAGGATCACGAGTTCAAATCCTGGTCATGCTGTTCACCATCAACAGTTGAGGCTCAACTTTGCAAAAATTGGCAGTGCTCTCTCTGGGCGGGAAGATGGTGCTCTCTCTCTCTCTCTCTCTATCACTCTCACATTGCAATGTCCGCTGGCTCAGGCGTCTACTGATTGGTCCATTCGGAGCTGGGAATCCTGCGCTTTCCTCCAAGCGTGTATTAGCGGTAGTTCGAAAAAGAGGCGGTGACTGTATCACACGCAGCGGAGGAGGCTTGTGCTTGTCTTCACCCTCCTAGAATCGGGGACAGTGCAAAGTGATGGGGAGAGCCCCCTAGTGGATGTGATGGGTTAATTGGCTACTACCACATTGGGAAGGGGATAAAAATTGGCAAAAATATATTTTAAAAACCACACAAAAATGCTGAAACGTGCAGCTTATTTTCTGAGAGGATGAGAGAGACAGGAGATGACTGGATCACGGAGCAAACTAAACTAAACTACAGAAACTGCATCAGATGCGTGTCCTTCTACAAACCAATCAGTGTTGAGTGTAGTGATGACGACAACACATGGGCGTGTCATACTATTAGTATTTGGTGCGCTCGCAAAAATGCACTGTGACAACAAACTTAACCGGACCAAATGTATATAAAGTAACAAACACACGAACCTTAAACATTGCAAGTGATGGTGATGGGCAGAGTTGATAAATTGGGTTAAAATAAAAAAATTAATAAAAAATTTACTGGAATATTTTCCTCTGTTTATCAGAATTGAGCGAGCTGTTTTTGTTAGTGCAGCACGACTGGGGAAGCCATGACCTGGTGGTTAGAGTTCCAGCTCAATTAGGTTCAATCCCCTGGCAGCTCATTACTGAAGTCTCCTTGAGCAAGGCGCCTAACCCCCAACTGCTCCTCGGGTGCCGTGAACAAGTGCTGCCCACCACCTCACTGCCCCCTAGCGTGGTCACTAGTGTGTATATGTGTGTTTCACTGCACGGATGGGTTAAAAGCGGAGGCCAAATTCCCCCTCGCATCATTTTCACATGAGTGGGCGGACCTAAACTGTAGGCTGAATAGGCGGATGTATGTAAATGTGGTTGGTTTTTAGTGACATCACAGAAACAGGCTGTTGACTGCCATTCTATGGGCGCTTTAGAGCCGTCCATGTACAGAAGTCAAGGTCCTTAAGAGTTCATGACCCCGACAGGAAAGGTACTGACCCAGTTACCATCCAGTACCACGTTTGCTGAGTGTACCTGGGTACGTTTGACGTTACACCCTCAAACACAAGATCTTATCATTATAGGCAGTGTTTTGGTTCAGTATGTTCAAATTAGCATCCACCACTGATGATGTGAGTTACCATCCTTTTATACAATAATGAGAAATGTTAAAATCACTTCTAAGGTTAAAATATATTAGTAGGGAGCTCTTTTTATCTTTTTCTTGTTTCTTGAAGTGTCAGAAATGTCGTGTCAGGACATTTACGATGCTGAATATGTCACATTTGGGCTCTGTTTTCAGCCACAGTAATGCGTTTGTTTTGTGCACCGGTAAACTGCGTCACATCATGAGATGTAAAGTAAGTGATTGAACCAGGCCATGTCTGCAAGGATGGGCACAACAGTTTGTCATAGAGGATCCCAGTGTCGACCTGATCTCATTTGCTGCTTGTTTGTATGGAGACTAAATTGGAGGCATCCATTCAAGCAGAAGGAGACAACCTTACAGCCTGCAGAGGTTCACTGGGTTGTACTGGACAGCAGAATAAGCAGCATATACTACTCTACTTTTAAGTCATATCAATCTTAATTTTAGAACCCCAAAGCAGAAAAGGTTAGGACGGGGGCTAGTAATGAGGTAAAAATAATAATGATGATGATATCCATCACTGATGAAGGGCTAGAGGATGACTGACACTGAGCTACCGTCTCAAGCATTACATCTACAGGGTGAACACACAGTAGCACACCACCACCACGTCAGTGTCATTGAAGGACAAGTATACAGAGAAACTAGAGTGTAATTTTAGGACAAGGAGGCTGTATTGTTATGGCGTATATGCACTAAACGTAGATTTATAGGTGATTGGGGATCTTATATGTGCTGAGCCCTGAGCTCTTCCTATAAGTGTCTCTTGACTAATTGATTGTAAATAATTGCCTCTGACTGATGTCAGTAGCGCTGTTCTTAACAATGATGTACTTCCCCATACTCAAGCAGGCATCCCTGGTGTCCCAGCTGTCAGTGTCTGATGTTCTTGTTGTAATAGCTGGTGGTACACATGGTCCCTCCTCTCTGTATTGTCTCCGGGCTCGCCTGGCATGTGGAAAATGCGTCTCCCGAGTCACGACTCCGTCTTAGAGCTGCCCCCTTCTTTTCACTCTGTCTAGTGCTGGAGACGGGCTGATCGCACACAAGTGACCCGGCTTGCGAACATCCAACGCAGGTTCTGTCCTCAGGAAGCTCTGCGCATCTTGCTTTTTCCCTCCACATCAGATCAGACCTGAGTAGGTGTCAGCATCAGGACCGAGCGCGTTAAACGCTCCATGGGCTTTAAGGGCTGATTGGCAGGATTGGGGTTGATGAGTGTGAGTGCGCTCGCTGCTCTGCGCTGGCAGTCAGTCCTAGCTCGCGGCACTCTTCAAGTCTAGACTGAGAGGAACTTGTTCTGTGTAATTGTGTCTGTTCTGGAACAAGATGCTTTGTGGAGGCCAGTGCTGCCTTCAGGGACAATTTGTTCAACAAGAAAATGAGCATATACAGTACGTATTCAAATGCTCCCTGTATATGCGATGTATGTGGTTTAGAAATCACAGCTTTTATGTATACAGTTACGCTAAACAGTTATACTTCAGTCAATGTTTCTTTGTCCTACAACTACATACTCTCGTCCATCTGGTTCTCTGTATACCGCTGGACTGTAAATAGTCAAAAATCAAAAATGTCCAGCCAACAGCATCCTTTGACCACTGATGAAAGTTTAGAGGATGACCAACATTACCATCAGCAAATGCGCTGCTAGCTTGCAGCTGTGACTGGCGTATACTTAACGGCTTTGCATAGTGTGGTTATCACTGAGTTATTGACTTTGCCTGTGCAGGTCAGACTCTTCCGGTAACTGTGATATTTTCAGAGCCTCAGTCCTCAGTCTCTTTAAATGTTATCTCTGGCCTTTCCTGTGTTTTTGTCCTCTTGAGAGGTTGTCCATGAGGTATCTGCCTGTAAACCTGAACTACACTTGCACAATTTGTGTTTAGCAAATTAAATACATGTTCCCTGGGATCCTGTAGAGTTAGCCAGGTTTGTCTGTTGCTGCATTTTGAGCCCACCCTGTTCTCTAAACATAGCAGCTATCCAGGGAGTCTCCTATTCTCTCTTCTATCGCTAACTGCTATAATAACCAAGTTTATTAGAGCTAACTTAGCAGTCTGAAGCAAGTGTAGAATCACTCATACATAACTTGCACATATATGTTTTCATCACTTGTTAGTTATATTAACCTCATACAGACAGGCAAGTGTTTGGACAGCCCTGGTCAGATTACATATTGTTGTCTAAAACATCACATGCATGACAGATGCATACCGCCCTGCAAGCATGAAAATCCATCACACTGTGCTGTAAATCAGTGGTGTTCAATCAGGGATACGTACCAATAGCCAAGCCAATAGGTCACTAGCGTGCTTCATCACTAATGGAAGCTCATATTGATGTTTTTATTGAGTTCCACAGTAGGTGTTCCTATACACTGGCTGAAGCAAGGGTTAATTCCAGAGTTGCTGCTGGTCCCTGAGGTCCCTGTACTGCAGATGAAAGGATGAATGCAGATGGTTGGCTCAGCTGGGAGAACCTGAGCCAAGAGGCCGCTGCCTCCTCCCCTACACTTCCACTAAATACCAACCCATGTCAAGCAGCAGGGCTAAACACAAGGGAGGCCTCCTCAAATACCAGAACTCTGGAGGGTCATGGAGACTCACGTGCAGCATACGGACCCCATTGGGTACATGTATGTGACCGTGCCTAACCACTTAATATAGTACTGGTGCTGCGCCTGCAACACTAATGTGAGGAGCTTTTGGTGTGTATATTGAAGCTTGTAGAAGTCTTGCAAAGCCACATAAAGCTAATAACCAAGCCTCAATAATCAATATGATATTGCTATAATAATAATAATAATAATACATTTTATTTAATATAGCGCTTGTCATGACACTCAGGGCGTTTTCACACTGAATTTGGTCCGGGTAAAATTCTGGTTCGTTTGCCCTCTTGGTGCGGTTCGTTTCGTCCGGTGTGAAAACAGTAATCGAACTCAGGTGTGGATCAAATGAACCGTACAGAGACCTTCGAGAGGAGGTGGTCTCGGTCCGGTCCCAAATAAACTCGGGTGCAGTTCACTTGCGGTGAGAACATGATCGGACCTTGATCCGACCCGACTATGGTGTAACTCTAGTTTGAGCTAAATGTAGAGCCGGTTAGCGCTAACACTGTACTGTACTGTTGTTGCGCGTCACTAACCAACCGCATAGACTGTGTGGCGCGGCGCTGTGTCGCATTACGGCTCTCAATACAGTTAAACAGCGGAATGGAGCCGTGACTCGGGACAGGTGAGTGATGCGAGGCAGTCGGTCAACGCCGCGCAGAAACAGCAACAACACAGTGACACTTTTAGCTCTTACTGCTGCTGCTGTAGTGTTTACTTTCCTGCTCCCGCGCCAGACAGCTCTGACCAATCAGAGGAGACAACGTGTTGACGTGGTTTCTTGGGACGTATTTTGGTGCGTTTAGGTTTGTGCCTGTGTGAAAACACAAAAAACGCTCCAAATTAAATGAACTCGGTCTGATTCGGACCAGAGAAACGAACTACTGCTGTGAAAATGCCCTTAAAGACGCTTTACAATACCAAAAAAATATATATACAAACAGCATATGAAATAGACAATACATTTAAAATATGAATCAGTAACATTTAAAAAATGTTACTGTGAAAAGACTGTGGTATCAATATGTAATAACCAGTTTTCTGTATATATATATATGTTGGCTACACATTTGTCATTACAGTGTTTAGAAATTGTATGTTGTTTTATTTCTAAAGCTTAACAAATGTGAGTTGACGTGTTTCACTCGTTCAGTGGTTCCAAAACTGGTTTGTTTGAACTCGTCAAACAGGTTTTGTGTTCCCCAGCACCATGTAAAAGGTCTAAACTTAGAAATGACAAAAATTATTGTTTTCCTGTAGTATTGAACTGGGGAACACTGGACCCCTATAACCAGAAAAATCAACGTCATAGTTACGAGAAACCCTTTCCATGTTTCCACAAACGTACTACAACACCATTCTGGCTCTTTCCAGCCCAGTTTAACTCATGCCTGCACTGCTGAAGTGTAATTTTCTCACCACGACCTGCAATTCCAATGCTAATCCATTTCAATTTGGCCAAGAAGCTGGAAGCCAATATATGGAAATGTACTTGTGTGCAGTGATAATATTATATATGCCTTGCTAAGGGAGAACTGCAGTGATATAATGTTTGAGTTCTGGGCCACAGATCAGCAAATATACCATGTAGCTCAGCAGTCTGAGAGTCGCCAGATTAGGACATATAGCAGGGACTTATTTTAGAGTAAAAATAAGCGATTTGTCTTCTTGCAGGTGTGAATATTTGTGGGTCTCACTCTCTCTCTCTCCACCTATCCATCCATCCATCCATCCATTAAACAATTTGATTGTTACAGTATTGGCCTAAAAAAATCACATGATAGTAGGTCACATGATAACAACAGTAGCAAAGGATTATGCTTTTAAATTAAATAATTGTACACATTTAGACTTTAAGTAATAATAAACTGATCAGCCATTACATTACAACCTCTTTCCTGTATCTACACTTGTTGTCCTAGGTGGTGTAGTTCTTCAATAATCAGGACCCCCACAGAGCAAGTATTATTTGGGTGGTGGATCCTTCTGAGCACTGTAGTGACACTGATGTGGCGGTGGTGTGTTGGTGTGTGTTGGTACAGAGCTGCCACAGTGTAACTCCAACTACTGTCTCTGTTTTGTATGTGGTGTTTAAAACCGACAACTCTGCTGTGTTTGATACGAGCACGACACACACTAACACACCACCACCACATCAGTGTCACTGCAGTGCTGAGAATGAGCCACCACCCAAATATCTGCTCTGTGGGGGTGAAAGGAGGCTAACACAGTATACAGAGAAACAGATGGATGACAGTCTGTAATTGTAGAACTACAAAGTTGCCATAAACAGTCAGTGGAGCTAAAATGTGAGAGTAGATCCTCTGATTGTATCTATCCATTTTTTATCCTAAAATAGCAGACCAGTATTAGCTTCACTATCTGTGTTGTACTGGACAAGAAAAAGTTCCATAATCCAGACACAACCCACACTGGCACAGCAGTCTCCTGTCTGGTCAGTACCTTCTGGATCCACGCCTGACCTGTCTGGATGCTGAGAGTCTAGGGTGCTCCCAACCTGACTCATCCGCCCTCGCATGCACAGCCGAATGGCAAAACCACTCTTAATGAAGCTCCTCGCCCAGGGACCAGGCTGCAGGAGGTTGCGCTCATTAGTCTTTGGGACTCCTAACTCATGAAAGTGAATCGCAGCACGTGAGTCAGTGTGAGGGAGGCCTGGACAAGGCTGGGCTGGAGAAGTGACCTGGGTCAGCGCTTCAGTGGCCGCGGCAGATGGCGAGAGGCTGCAGACTGGGAATTAGAGATGGGGTTGACAGCAACAGAGATGAACTGATGCATCTCCAGAGACGGTGAAGTGATGGCACCCTGTCGGAGGGTGAAGAACATGGTTAACACATTAGAGGAGTCTGACAGAATGAGATTTCCATCTGCAAGGCCAAGGACAGTGATCGTGTCCTCTGAGCCAGTTTTAAGGATGGGTACATTCTGGAGGCCCTAGAAAAAAAGTTCTAAGAACTTTTAGATTTTAGTGCTCTCTTTCTCTCTCTCTCTCTCTCTCTCTCTCTCTCTCTCTCTCTCTCTCTCTCTCTCTCTCTCTCTCTCTCTGTGTGTTATTATAGCTTTAAAGGTACAGTATGTAATATGTCGGGTTATCTTTTAGCAGAATTTAAAATAATCACTAATAAAATGATTAAAAATACATCTAATCATTATAAACTAAGACGTCGTTTGATTATTTTACCTTAGAATAAGCTGTTTATATCTACATTGGTCGCGGGTCGAACACCGACTGAGGCCGCCATGTTGCATCGCCATGTTTCTACAGTAGATCAAAAAGTACAAACGAGTCAAAAACCGTTTGTGTTGTAATGACGAATTGGCCACTCAAATTCGATGGCGCTGTAGCTTTGTTTTACCGTTGGCTGACATAAAACAGGAGAAGAAGAAGAAATACACATATACCTCAATAAGAAGAAATACACGGAGGAGAAGCAAGAATAAAGGTTTTTTGGTTTATTTGTTAAGATGGCGGAACATTCTTATGCTCGTCAAAGAAAAGAAAACATGATGAAACAGCTTCATATTTGTGTGCGCAGTGTTTTTCCCCCATTCCACCTTAAATGGTGCTGCAGGACATTGTAGCGCATTGGAGCTGAACACTGCTGCAGCATTTAAGGTGGAACAGGAGATTCGTAGCTGCGCTAGTTAGCGAGCTTAGCTAATATGAGCTCATGTGAACTCTTATCAGCTGAAGTGCTTCTTCAGAGCATGGCAAGCTTACCTTGACTAGAGAAAAATGTGTATCCTGCCTGCATTATCTGTCTACAGTGAAGCAGTTTGATGTGTTTACTTTATTACTTTGTACAGAAAACAGCTAACGTTTACAATAACACTACTGAAGTGCAGAAAATATGTTTCGTCTGCATTGTAGCTTTGATCATTTTACATATTACATTTCCTAAATTTATCATTAATATTAATCTTACCACTTGACGTATCACTAGCTCTAAAGCTGCTATTAAACATCGCGTTCAGGAGTATCAAAGATATATGACCTCTTACGGCCACCGTAGAGACTCCCTTCGTGTTTGGAAGGGAGGGGCTGTGGAAAAAGTCTTCAGTTGGTTGCAATTTGGAAACTAAACCACTAGATGTTGCTGGAAACTACATCCTGTGCCTTTAAATGTCATTTGAAATATTTGTAACCAAAATGTCCACCAATGATTTATTCCCTATTATATATTTTGGCAAGAGTGAGAATTTTTAACATGGTACAAAAAAGTACATGAAATTCAATAAAAAAGTATTAGCGCATCTTCGACAAATTAGGATATCTTGAGAAAGTTGCTGTGTTCACTACACACACTAACACACCACCACCACATCAGTGTCACTGCAGTGCTGAGATGGATCCGTCACCCAGTGTGAATAATGTGAATCAGATTTGAGTCACTTTCATATGCAGTCCTAGATCAGAGATCTGAGTCATGAACATATGACTCGAGTGTGACTAGTCAGTGTCTTTTTGTATGTGTGTAGTGCTGAGGCAGCGCTGGCTTCACTTCTGTTTACACACAGAGCTGCAAAAGCAGCTGACTGGCTTTTATTCACCTTCTCCACCTGATCATGTACAGTCTACAAGCTGTTTACTGTCCTGAGCTAAACACCAGCGCACATCAGCTACTAACACGTCTGTTTTACCAGTTTTAATAGTCTCACAAATACAGGGTTACCAGATCCTCCAAAATCCTCCTACAGGAAGTCATACTACCATGGATGCAATTTAGGGGGACGGGGGGGACATGTCCCCTGCACTTTTTCAAATCTCCTGCAGTTTTATCATCCAAAAACAATGTTACACTATATTAAATGAAGACAATCAAGCACTAGGACCAAGCAGAAAACAGCTGCTCAAGCTGAAGCCTGTTTCCCTATAGACTTCCCACAAGCTCATCGATTGGCTCTGCCGTTTCTTGGTAACGTGTGATTGGTAGTCCCCACTTTTTGCAAGTAAGTTGGCCAGGAGTTCATGTTCACCTGACTGTGTAAGTTGTTAACATGTTGGCCGTTTGAATCTGTGCCTCTGGTTGTAAGCTCTGGATGAGGTGATTATGTTGAAATGTTAATAGTTCAACTTTTTCTTCTTTGGGTCAAATGGATCAGTGTTATCTGCTCATTTTTACTCAACAATTAGATATAATTTAATGTAAATTAAGTCTATTGACCATACTTTCCAAAAATAAGTGTAAAACTGGTAATGAGTTTGAGGGAAGTTGACTAACAAGGTGAAGCACAGAACTGGGTGATAATTTTATGCTACATGTTTTACAACCACTCAGACCACAAAGTGAACAGTGAACTTAACAGTAACAATAGAAAACTAGAAGAACTACTAAAAAACAGTGAACTGAAAGAGTCTGAGTTTTATTAATTGGTCAGTTATTAATAGTATTTTTAAGTAATGTATTAGTATTACTAATAATTTATAATAATTTATTTTATGTTCATTCCCCCTCCTCCAGGACTCGCCTCTGAAATCAAAATTTCATCACTGAGTAAACAAAAACTAGAGCAGAATCGAAAGCGTGTAATCACAGACATTTGAAGAAGCTTTGAAAAGTAAATCTTCTAATGTTACTTTATTTTCTTTTCTATTTAGTACAACAAGGCTGCATCCTGCCACCTCTGAAGTTTTACCTGAAACTGCATTTTTGCAAACCTGGCAACCCAGATCACTGTTTCAGAGACAGATTTGTTTACATTACAGGTCTCTTATGTTTATGAATGTAACCGTACAGTACAGTACTGGACTACTGTAGACTGTCAATCAGCTAATGATGAAATGCACTAAGCAGGCCAAATGAGGACTTAGTGCAAATATTTAGACCACCCCAACATAAGACCTTCAGTTACTCTTGTGCACTTTGAGGTTTAACTTAAGATAAGATAAAAGATAAGATAAAGGTAAGATAAAAGACTTTGCCGCAGGTGCACGCTGAGCTCTAAGTGTGTGGCCTTCAGTAAGACTGCTGCTGTGTTATTTCTGTCAGTGTTCACAGTCACAGAAGTACTGTAGTAGGATGAAGAGGGAGGGCGTCGTATGATGTCACATTGCTTCCTCCGCTCAGAGTGGTGGAGGCCTCTGTGGCCCTGCCCCCAGGCTCTATGCTCCTCCCTCTAGCCCCTCTCCCTCTGCAGTATACATGCGGGGCTTTCTGAGCCTGCTCTCAGCAGCAGGTGGAGATGACATCATCTGCACTGCAGCAGACTGCAGCACTGTGTCTGAACAAAGACATGCCAACGAGCTGCTGCCATGCTGTCTGTCTTTCACTTTACTCTTCTCTCCTTCTCATTCTCTCTCTCTCTCGAGCTTGTTCACTGTCTGTATGCCATGCTGTCCCTTTCACTCCACCTCTCTCGCATGCTCACTGTCAAGGCTGTCAACACTCTCTCTCTTTCTCTCACTCTCTCTCTCTCACTCTCTCATTCTGTCTCTCTCTCTCACTCACTCACTCTCTCACTCTCTTACTCTCTCACTCTCTTTCTCTGTCTCTCACTCTCGCTCTTACTCTCTCTCACTCTCACTGTCTCTCACTCTCTCTCTTACTCTCTCTCTCTCTCACAGTCTCTCACTCTCTCTCTTACTCTCACTCTCTCTCATTCACTCTTACTCTCACTCTCTTTCATTCACTCTCTCTCTCACTCACTCACTCACTCACTCTCTTACTCTCACTCACTCACTCTCTCTCTGTCTCACTCTCTTACTCTCTCACTCTTTCTGTCTCTCACTCTTTCTCTCTCTCTCACTCTCTGTCTCTCAATCTCGCTCTTACTCTCTCTCTCTCTCACTCTCACTCTCTCTTACTCTCTCTCTCTTACTCTCACTCTCTCTCTCTCACAGTCTCTCTCTCTTACTCTCACTCTCTCTCATTCACTCTCTCACTCACTCTCTCTCACTCACTCACTCACTCTCACTCACTCACTCTCACATACACTCTCTCTCTCTCTCTCTCTCTCTCTCACACTCTCACTGTCTCTCACTCTCTCTCTCTCTCTCTTACTCTCTCTCTCTCTCACAGTCTCTCACTCTCTCTCTTACTCTCACTCTCTCTCATTCACTCTTACTCTCACTCTCTTTCATTCACTCTCTCTCTCACTCACTCTCTCTCTCTGTCTCACTCTCTTACTCTCTCACTCTTTCTGTCTCTCTCACTCTTTCTCTCTCACTCTTTCTCTCTCACTCTCACTGTCTCTCACTCTCTCTCTTACTCTCTCTCTCTTACTCTCACTCTCTCTCTCACAGTCTCTCACTCTCTCTCTCACAGTCTCTCACTCTCTCTCTCACAGTCTCTCACTCACTCTCTCTCACTCACTCTCTTACTCTCACTCACTCACTCTCTCTCTGTCTCACTCTCTTACTCTCTCACTCTTTCTGTCTCTCT
>BRDA01067315.1:0-10474 GCA_036984385.1 Crenuchus spilurus | reverse complement strand
CCACAAGGGCCGAGCTGTTTATTAGAACTGAATGGTGTTAACACTTCAAAGACAAGAAGACTGTGGATATGTTTTAATGACAGAATAGCAGCAAAAACTGTAACAATGGTCCTGATGGGAGAGCAACTGCAGTCTAACATTTAAATCATCACCTTGTGTGTTTAAGGTGGTACACAGTAAATCTCCCAGTGTTATATCAACACTACTAGAGTTAAATTAACACCGAGAGTGTCAAAATGTAACACTCTCAGTGTTAATTTAACTCTAATAGTGTTGATTTAACACTGGCAGATTTACTGTGCATCTGAAAATATTTTTTTGTAAAGTCTAAGTTTAGAGCAGATTTAATCAGAATACAGATTTATGACACTCTTACTGTTTTGACTCTGTTATTGCTGAGTTGGTGCTGAACTAAAGTCTGTGTAACACTTTGGAAAAGAATAATTTTAAATGTGTGTAATTTATAAAAAAGCGGAGGCATGTCAGACTACATCAGAGTGTCTGAAATACCCTCAGACTCCAGAGGGTTAAACAACCCTTGAATAACTATCTTTTTTAAGAGGGTACATTCGACATTCGTATGATTTGGTCAATACTAATACAATACTGGTGTTTGCTTTGCTGTCTAAAATTCTCTCAAAAGTCTACAACACCGGTTTTGTTCAAAACTAACAATATTTTTGCCCTCCTGCTTTTTTAATTGTCCAGCTTTTATATCCTTAACGAACCACAGAGAAGACCATAGCCTGGACAATACTAGACAAATCATGTAACACTTCATATGTAAGGACACATTCAGGCTGTTTTGCTTTGTGATATGTTCTGGTTTTTAGGGCAATTTATGGGAAACACCGCTGAGATGGGTGTGTTCACACTCTAACCCTGCTTAATGACACTTGGTCTTTGGCATACCAGTCTAGATATGGGTGAGAGAGAGAGAGAGAGAGAGAGAGAGAGACTAATTTTAGCACCTAGTGATAAACCCTGCTACCCTGTGGGACAGGGTGATATCAAAGGGAATACATGCTGGCTGTGTTGCCATGGTGAGCATAATTTAGCTTGGAAGTCTCCTAATTGGAAACAAGGAACATACATACATACACACACTGTCATATAAGAATATTATGACCACCTACCTTATGTAGTGGAATGTATGAGGTGGCACTCAGTCTGGTTCCTTGTAGCACATTGATTGCTCTGTAGCGCTCACTGGAGTTCCACTCTGGCATCAATGGCCCACGGGGCACCACTGTCGTACTGTTGGGACTCAGTGTCCATTCTCACTACACCGGCTCTGGAACATCCCACAAAGTTAGTGGTTTCTGAGACGGTACCCTAGTATCATGCCCTTTGAGACATCAGTCAGATCGCATCCTTTGCCCATGAGGATGGTTTTACACTCTGCTACAACTGACTGGTGTGCTCGCTTATTTAAACATGCAGCAAACTCTGTCATGTAGCATCTGTGACATCCCTGGCCAAATTCATTCCAATACTTAGTCACAGCTACATCGTTGGTCCATCTCGTAGAGGACTGTAGCTCAGCTGCACAGGATGCTGTTGGCTGGTTGGCAGACAAATCTCAGCGATGTGTCCACAAGCTGTACTGTGTCTGATCCACTGTAGCCCAATGCACCACCACCACATCAGTGTCACTGCTGAGAGTGATCCACCACCCAAATAATACCTGATCATTAAAGAACAGAGTGAAAGGAGGACAGTGTACAGAGAAACAGATGGAGCACAGTCTGTAATGGTAGAGATGCTCTGTTGTGCTTTTAATGATATTTTGGAAAAGAAAGCACTCTTTGTGGATACATATCAGAAGTCATCCCCACTGGCATCATTCAAATGGCTTTTTTCCTCCCATGGATGTACCAAATAACAGCTCCACAGCTGGTGGCAGGGTGGGGCGATGCTACAGATGAATGCAGAAGCAAACATTTGGATAATTGCCACGCAGCACTGGCTCTGGCCATCAGTGGGAGAATCTCGTGTGCTGATAATGCTCGCAGGTCCCGCTGGCCTCTGCTCCACCACTTACCGCTGTCACGGCTGAAATAGCACTCATGCTTATCGCCTCTTAGAAACAACAAAACCATCATGCCTCGGGGTGTGCCAGGCCAACACGTGTGATTTCAAATGGATCGTGAAAAGTGTATTATAGTTATCAGTTGTTTTGACCACTTTAGTGTCATATAAATGTGTAATTGAACATGAGGGTATCATGAATAATGTGCATCGTTTCTTCCAAAATCAAAGGTTTTAGAGTTGATGATCATCACCCCAGCTCGTCTCCAGCTCATCCTAAAAATACTGGATGGAGCAGAGAACACAGTTCAATGCTGGTGGGCTTTATTTCCTCACCTGGCATTAGACATTAGGTGCCCACACCTGGCATTAGACATTAGCCAATAGGTTCATGTTTATCTGCTCCAGAGAGTCATATTCTATTGACAGTACTTCTCTACAGGAACTAGACAAGCTGTGTGTGTACATCTGTGTCAGCAGTAGCTGTAGCAGTTTGAATGCATTGTTAAGAAGGGTTATCCACAAACATTTGGACATACAGTGGTAACCCTACTTACGAGTATAATCCGTGCAGGAGCCGAGCTCGTTAGCTGGTTTGCTCGTTAGCTGGATGCATTTTCCCCATAAGAATACATGTAAAACTGATTAATACGTGTCAGCCGGCCAATATACAGTATACTTTAATATGCTAAATAATGTGTTTATATGGTTTTTTAAAACATAAACGAGACGACGGCGCTCGTGTAGGCTGGCTAAGGAGGACAGGAGGACGGGTGTACGTGTATGGCATGGTTACACTTATCATATGAAAAGTAAAAGTAAAACTTTCTTCTTTATTCTTCACTACCTTTTGCTTTCACTAGCACTTTCACTTTCACTGGACAGCGGTCAAAGGTAATGACTGACCTCTTCTTCTACGCTAGCATCTAGGGGATGCTACGACCGCCGCGGCCCTAGCGGTTGGCATACTTGAACTAATTTAGGCTACTCGTTACTTAGAATTTTATTCGTTACCTGGAACAAAAATATTCCGAGATCTCGACTCGTTACCTGGAATACTCGTTAGTAGGGATGCTCGTAAGTAGGGTTACCACTGTATACTATTTCTCCATAAGTATGTAGACAATCCTTGGGCTTCATTTTTAGAATAGTATTCATATTTGCTGTAGGACTCTTGTTGAGCGACACTCATTTCCACTTCATTGGTTTTCTCGAGTCTTTACTTGTGGACTGTCCTCTTTAATAAACCTGAAGGCCTTTACAAAACTCTGCATTACAACTTGTTTCCTTCAACCTCAAACGTTTATGTGGATTTTGATAAGTGTTTGAAGTCGTTAACTTCCAGAAAGGTCAACGTTTTAGCCTTCAGGAAGAGACAAACAGCTTTTGGAGATCACTATAGAACAATTTACATCCATCACCATGTTTGACAGCAGGTCAAAGGTTGTATAGGCATGGAGGTGACTTCCGACAATCATCATCACTGTATATGGGGACAGTACATCCTCTTTCAACTGCCTCAATTTTTTCAGCTGGTTTTCCATTCCGTCATTTCAACCATATACATTCAAAGATTTGACAGGTGGTTGATGTTACTTATGTTATTGTGGATGGCAAATTAAATTTTGACCTCTGTGTAACCTCATATGTATACCCCAGTGAAACAGGAAGTGGTCATAGAGCAATGGTTAGTGATATTTAAAACATCTTTTGGCAGTACCGTTCTAACTTGTGTATTGTTTATGTTATATGAGTGTTCTTGGCAGGGGTTTTATTCAAAAGTGAAAGTAAGTCTGTGACCCCTTGATGTTTGTTTGCCAGAAAGCACCAGAAGCATCATGAAAGTATCAAAAATGTGAAAAACAAATTTTTGTTCATAAAATTAATTATAAAAGGTAAAACGTTTTTATATTAAAAAAAAGGTTTTATATTACTTACATATAACAAGACTTTTTTACGGGCCCCGAGTGGCTCAGCAGGCTAAGATGCTGACACTATGAGGATTGCGAGTTCAAATCCCGAGATCATGCTGTTTGCCATCAACAGCCAAGGCCCAAGAAATAAAAAAATTGGCGGTGCTCTCTCACATTGCATTGTCTGCTGGCTCAGGCGTCTACTGATTGGTCCATTCGGAGCTGGGAATCCTGCGCTTTCCTCCGAGCGTGTTGGCTCCCCAGTGACGGTGTATCAGCGGTCATTCTAAAAGAGGTGGTGGCCTCATCACACACAGTGGAGGAGGCTTGCGCTTGTCTTCACACTCCTAGAGACAGGGACATTGCAAATTGATGGGGAAAGCCCCCTAGTGGATGGGATGGGTTAATTGGCTACTACTACATTGGGAAAGGATAAAATTGGCAAACAAAAATGATTTAATGTTCAGTATGGCCGGCCAATCAAGCACAGTAATATGGTCAGCAAACTATTTGGTAGTAGTTTTGGCACTGTGGGCAGATGCTGGAGAAGGAAATCAGCATCTTTTTGATGGAGTGCTCTGCTGGGGCAGCAGCATCACTGCCACAGATAGAAGGAGATTAGACAAAATGTTTCAGACGGCCCACTGACTCTCATCACATGCATGAGTCTCTGACAGCACCAGGTGGTTCCATAAGTGACCGGTTACTTCATCCAAAGTGTGTGAAGGAACGTTATCTTTCATTCCTATTGTGTGCAGTACACCACTTATAACTTCCTCCATCATCCCACATACTTAATCCTTTTCACACAGTAAATCTGCCAGTGTTAAATCAACACTGTTAGAGTTAAATTAACACTGAGAGTGCAAAAATGTAACACTCTCAGTGTTAATTTAACTCTAATAGTGTTGATTTAACACTAGCAGATTTACTGTGCAGAGTTGTGATTACTCCCTTACCCCCTCACTGGGCAGAGGGCAGGGCATTACACTATCCCAACTAAGCCCAGGACAGGGCGCCAATCCATCGCTGGGTGCACACACATGCACACTGACAATTTTGAATACCCAATCCACCTGACCTCCATGTTTTTGGACTGTGGGAGGAAACCCACCAACATATCTGACAGAATATTTTTGGACAACATATAAATGTGCAAAATTACAATACTGTGATATTTATGCAGCATTATATACAATATTTTAATCTATCAATCCTCTTACAATGATGCTCTATTATGCATCTTTCAACCATATTAGTGATAAAAAGGGTTTTCTAATAATAAGGGTTATTCCCTGTCTCTAGATCTAAAAACCATCACCCTGAATCTCATCAAAGCATAACAGTCTAACGGTATTACATTCAATGCAAAAAAAGAATGAATGAATAATTGATTCATTCATTAGAGGAATATGACATCCGTATTGAGCTTTATGACATTAATAAAGCTGTGCCGCTTCTAAAAATGGCCTTGAGAAAAAGTGACTCTCCCCTGCGATTCATCACGGCTTCCTGCTGAATACTCTCCGCTGGTACACTCCGTCACCCCCTCAGGACCCATTAGGTATTCCTCCCCTATACTGCGTTACCATCCTTCTGCCTCACAGTCCACTCCGTATGGCTAAAGTGAAAGCGGATGAGGCCTAATGCACAAGGGATCCTCTGTATTCTGTCAGTTTCAGCGAAACTGTAACTCGCACCTAGATGATGATTCATTTCAGGTGCTGAATCAGGACCTTCACCCATATGGCTTCATCACGTGGGTGAAAATACGGGCTGATGCCAGTTTCAGCATAATCTAATTATTGGTTTCTATGGAAAAGGAAAGTATAATACAATGTGGCCGTGTGACATATACTGTATATACATTAAAACATTCTTACATGTATTTGTATATATGCTGATGTATTGGCATGTACATGTATGTCAATAGGTTGGTATACATTTAGGTGACAGATTTCTACTGAAGCAGCACCTGAGCTCTGGTCAGTCATGTGTGGGATGTGAAGGCATACAGACTAAACTGTAATCACATAGCTACACTGACATATATTGGATTTTAAGACTGGCCACTTCTTTAGGTACACATACCTTGTAACTACACTGATTGTCAATTACAGACTGTAGTCCATTTGTTTCTCAAAGCTGTGACAATTAGTATCATCCAGTATCAATACCTGACCTCACTAATGCTCTTCCCAGCAAAATTATTCTGGCCCACATCTGGCCCTCATCCCCCATTTCATTTGGCCCACTTGCCACATGGATTGGCAGCACTTAGGCGGACCACTCTCAGTTGCAAGATGTGGGCCACATATACGCCAGATTAGGGCCACATATCAACAAAATGTAGGTAACACGGCCATATCTCTGCCAGAAGTGGCCCACATCTGTTTTATAACATGTGGGCCAAATAGGTGTTTTAATATGTGGGCCACTGATGGCTCATATGTAGGTAACACGGCCATATCTCTGCCAGAAGTGGCCCACATCTGTTTTATAACATGTGGGCCAAATAGGTGTTTCAATATGTGGGCCACTGATGGCTCATATGTAGGTAGCACTGTCACATCTCTGCCAGAAGTGGACCACATCTGTTATGGTACATCTGGGCCAAATGTGTGTTTTCAATATAAGGACCACATTTGGCTCAAATGCAGTTTGCCAGTGTCGACAGTGGGCCTGAAGTGCCCTTTCTCAGCCAGAAGTGGCCCACATCTGTATGCTATCTGGCTTGTGGCTAAATGCAATCAAATCCTTACAGCAATGTGGTGGTCAATAAACTCTGCTGTGACCCTGTAGAATGGAATTGAACTGAACTTGATTTTGCCATTTAGACACTAAGGGGTGGCATGGTGGCTTGATGGTTATCACGTTCTGCCAGGATATGCCAGGATAGTTAAGAATACTGTATGCATAGGTGCCAACTTGGTTTCAACATCAAAAAAGAAGATTTGACCTTTTGTCCTGATGGGATATGGTTGATATAAAGGATGTGTGGTAAACATATTAAAATTACATTTGATATCATACATTTTTGTTATTATATTACATTTATTATATGTTGGTGGCACCTCTGCACATTGAATGAGAGAAGAATCTGCCCACTGAACTTGGCACTTGGCTATACTGCATTCACTGACTTACGACTTATGCACCTACAGCAGAAACGCTTCAAAGCTTCATACAAGTAATGCAGTGCAATAACAAGTGAACAGAAACTTGGTTTCAATCATGTGTCCTTGAAAAATATGCACTGAATACATTCACAAACTGAAAGTGTCCCATAGTTGGTGACTATTCTTGAACATGTTTATGAAGTGCAGAGATTAAACACTGAACAGAATCTGTTATTGAATCTGTTTTTGAACACAATTTAATAAGAACCTCTTTGCTGTTACTCAGTTTTGCAGCTGTCTCCTAAAGCTCCAGGGGAATAAGAAGGGATTTGATTTTGAGCTACACATAATCCACTGTTTCACTGCTTGAAAACGTGTTTGTTTTTTTCCAAAGGATTCTAAAATTTGCTCGGTTTCTCTGACCGGACAAATCAAATGGATAAAAGTCTAAAATAATGGTTATGTTTAGGGCTTCACAGTTGTGAAAATAAATTTCTTAAATTCTTACATTTTTGAATAATGAACACAAATGAACTTTTCCCACAATATTTATGTTTTTGGAGATGCACTAGAGGGAACTTCCCTGGAGCTACTAAAGCTTTCCTGTTAAATCAAGCCTCTCAACTGAAGGCTGTGGACAAAATTATTCTGGCCCACATTTAGCTAACTACACTGATAGTCAATTACAGACTGCAGTCTGTTTTTTAAAACTGCAACAATTAGTATCTTATGATCCAGATGCAGAGCGCAGCTTGTGATCCAGAACTATCTGACCTCACTAATGCTCTTTCCAGATAGCAAAATGATTCTGGCCCACATTTGGCCCTCATCCCCCATTTCATTTGACTCACTTGGTGCATGGATTGACAACACTTGGGCATTATGCTCTCGGTTGCAAGATGTGGGCTACATACAGTATACGCCAGATTAAGGCCACATATCAGCCAAATGTAGGTAACACTGCCATATCTCTGCCAGAAGTGGACCACATCTGTTTTAGAACATGTTGGTCAAATAGGTGTTATAAAATGTGGGTCACTTCTGGCTCATATGTAGGTAACACTGCCATATCTCTGCCAGAAGTGGACCACATCTGTTACGGTACATCTGGGCCAAATAGGTGTTTTAATATGTGGGCCACTTATGGCTCATATGTAGGTAACACTGCCATATCTCTGCCAGAAGTGGACCACATCTGTTTTAGAACATGTTGGTCAAATAGGTGTTATAATATGTGGGTCACTTCTGGCTCATATGTAGGTAACACTGTCATATCTCTGCCAGAAGTGGACCACATCTGTTACGGTACATCTGGGCCAAATAGGTGTTTTAATATGTGGGCCACTTATGGCTCATATGTAGGTAACACTGCCATATCTCTGACAGAAGTGGCCCACATCTGTTTTAGAACATGTGGGCCAAATAGGTGTTTCAATATGTGGGCCACTTATGGCTCATATGTAGGTAACACGGCCATATCTCTGCCAGAAGTGGACCACATCTGTTACGGTACATCTGGGCCAAATGTGTATTTTTTAATATAAGGGCCACATTTAGCTCACATGCAGTTTGCCATGTCAACAGTGGGCCAGCAGTGTCATTTTTCAACCAGACGTGGCCCACATCTGTATGCTATAAGTGTGTGTGTGAACTGATTGCTGTAAAGGATTGGATTTGAGAAAGGCACTCTATAAATGAAACATTGAGAAATAAGGTTGCAAGAGTCAAGACTGCACTTATAATACACATATGATTAAAAAGTTTAATTTAAGTCACTAAATTATTCTTATAAAACTCTGTGAAACCTGTGATTTGAGATTTGAGTCCTATTTCCACATATCCATGTTGACCTTTCACCATGTGTGGCCAGTGCTCTTCAAAACTCCTAATTTTGTTTTGGATCAAAGTATAATATACATACAAATAAATATTTATTTTAATTTTTTACCTGATTTTCTCCCAAATGTGTTTGGTAGCCAATCGCTCCACCCATTCATTGACTTTCCCCATCACTTGTAATGTCTCTGACTCTAGGAGGGTGAAGACTAACACAGGCCTCCTCTGATGCATGTGAAGTCAAGCTCCGCCTCTGATGGATCACCTGGCAGACACCTGAGCCAGCCGACATTACTTAGTAGTGCTGGGGAGAGAGTGCCATCTTACCTACCAAGAGAGAGCACAGCTACTTGTGCTTGGCCGATGGCAAGCAGTATGATCGGGATTTGAACTCGCGATCCTCTGATCATAGTGACACCGCCACTGAACCACTCGAGGCAAATACATTAAAATATTATTAATATTTATTCCATTACACACCACAGAGCTTTGCTATTATGCTAGGTGTCAAATGAAATGCATTCACCCTGTTTGTGTAATGATAGTTTTGTTATTGGCCGGTTACTTGTTCACCCTGGAGAGCTCATTACAAGGTTGTCTCATTTCTTTTGTCTGAAAGCCAAGGAGCTTCAGCGTAAAGCCATGAACAGGCTGACCATGTCATTAGGACATAATTGACAAAGTAAAGGGCCTTGGATGTAACCCAGAGGGACCTCACAAGCAAATGCCTTTGGCTCCGATATTGGCCTGTCTGCTCTACACTCTTTCAAATAAAGGTTCCTTCATGGTTCTTGGCCTGGACATACAGTTCCAGAAAAGACCTTTAATTGGTGTAGGACCTTCACATTATGTTCTTTGCTCTTTGATTTTTCAGAGAATTAGCTAGAGACTAAGACAACGCTTGATATATTTCTGACCACTGTTTTCTGTACTAAAATTCAAGGGAATGATATCTAAGCAGCAGGAGGTTTAAGCTAAAGCCTGATTTGAGTTTCCATCTGATTTCTTTGTTGTGTAAAAGTAACTAGTGAGATGTTAAGGAGCTTGGTGCTGGAATGAAAAATAAAGGCAATTAAAGAAATTAATTAGACTGACATCATTGTCTCTTTATTTTAAAATCTCCCTTCGGTGATGTTTCATTTTTTTTTTTCACCAAGGACATGCCTGCCAACCAACATCTGGAATCAATGCTTATAGTTTTTTGGGTCTCCTGAAAGTAGCCTTAAGAGGACGGAGATTCACATCTGATGAACAGGTGAAGACAGTGTGCATTGGTGGCTCACAGCTCTGCCAAAAACCTGATTTAATGAGGGAATACAAAGGCTTTATATATATATATATATATATATATATAAACTTTAATGATTTAAAAACTGAGCTGCTGTCTGCTGAAAGCTTTGAGGGCATGTCAGATCTTGTAATGATTGACAGGTAGCATCTTCCTGGCAATATAAACATCCGCTCATTGACAGCAGATCAATTCTAACTCTACACGTTTTAGCCATCTTACTCTGATTTAAAAAAAGCCTCTCCTGCAGGAAGGCAGTCCAATAAAATGTGAAAAAAGCATCTAAA
>BRDA01067311.1:0-10839 GCA_036984385.1 Crenuchus spilurus | reverse complement strand
AATAAAATATTAGATGTTGGCATCTCCACATCATTGCATTCAGTTTTTATACACAATTTGTTTAGTGTCCCAACTTTTTTGGAATCCGGTTTGTATTTATTTTATTCATTATCGATATTTTTGTGCTTTGTCAAATCAAATCACCATCATTTTTAGTCTTTTATCTTGTCTATAATTATACAGATTAATCTTTTCATTTGATGTGTTTGTTCAGCTACATTGTAAATAAGGGACACCCACAATGCACCCCGAGTTTAAATAAAGGTGATTAACTGGTTGAACAGCCCAGTCATTGATGGTTGTTATAAGAAGCCATAATGCAGCCAAGAAAAGGTATTGTACCATCTAGAACAAAGGAAATTCCCATCCTGTGACTAAACATGCTTTAATGTCCATTCAAGCCCACAAAACATCAAATTATCAGCAGAAACTATTAGTCATTGTTTCCAAAAATACTAAACATTTCGCATGCTGGTATACTGTACGTCCCTACTGTTTCATTGTTATAATGTTAATGTATTGTCATATTCTCCACCCCTAACGTCTTCTGATTTAGAAGTAACTCAGAAGACAAGAGAAGCCTGAAGCAACACCTACTTAGATCACTCACTAAAGTTCCTGAGTCAAAATTCCCCTCCAGAGACTCATTTATTAGTTAAAATATTCCTCAACTGAGTCAGGGCCAGTTCATGAATGTACAAAGCCGTCCTCAGTGATAGAAACCTGACCAGCCGTGTGCGGAGGAAAAAGGAGACGTCTCCCTGATGACTGATACTTCACACATATATTTTCATTTTTTCTTTTTTAAACAAATCTGAGTTTTAGCTCGAACAGGCCGTAAAGGTAAGGTATTTATGAGCTCAGAGGGAGCACAGCATGCACAAAGACCCAACTGTGGAAGGCCAGAGATTTGCCAGTCTTCATGCATCTAGGGGTTACTTAAGTCCTTAATACAACGCAAACAGGCTTTAGAGCTTTACTCTCCGACACATTTACAGCTGAATTTAAAAAGCCATGTTTCATCGTGCCTGCTGCACAGTGAAACGTAGCGCAGTGCAGCCGCATTAGCAGGTCCGGGCTGGAGAGGATGCCTGTCTGATAAGTGCGGGCACAAGCCGGATCCTTTTGATAATCACGGCAGCTCATTTCCTTTAATATCTGAAGAATACGTTACAGCAGATGATGCACGTCAGCATTTCTTCAAGTGAAGTTCAAAGGAAACAGCAAAACTTTCATCCATTTTCTCTGACCGCGGTCACTCGTGAGATATAGTGGGTGGGGGATGTAAAATAAACAGCTGCTACGTTATCAGGTTTATGAAACAGCAAACACAAACTGATTTATGTATTGTGTAAACTGTTACTTGTGGATTTTGGCATTGTGTGTAAACACAGTGTTGATGTTGTAGGATGGTAGAGGTGAGCAATATGAGAATATATTGATATTGTGATAAATTACATCACAGTAGGCTTAGCTGAGCATATTGTAAATACTGTCAGTAAAGAACTGAATGTTTCACTATAAAGGATAGCGCTGACTTCAACAAATAATGGGCACCCAAGTCCAAAATTTTCCAAAAATTAAGGTGGCTCTGACCGAGTGCTGGGTTGTTTGTAACCCTTTTCTTGTCTTACGACCTAGGATGTCTAAATTTTGTATGGTTTTAAATGATATATGACTTGTTTAGTGGAAACAAACATTATAACTACACTATCTAAGCTAACATTGGCTACTTGTATCAGAATTACAATTACAACCAGAAAAAAATTACAATTTTACTTTAAATAAAAACTATTTGTATTGGTTACACATAGACAAGTAAAAGGTCTTATTTTATGGGAGTTTGATTGATTTATGACTCTGTGATGCTGCCTGATGAGAAGTTTAAAGGTTGTATATATGATACTTTCTACAACTTGATGTCGCACTAGAGCTCTAGCCTATCAGAGGAAAACAAATATTTCATATTCAGCCACGCTCTTCCCTTCAGCCATACCTGGATACTCCCATTTCTGTTCTCGTTATAGTGTTGCAAAACCCAGAGAAATATAAGGAGGGCCAACATTTCCACAAAGTGGAATTAACATACACACGCAACCGGACCGGCTATAAGAACCAAGAGCTGAAAACAACACACTTTGAAGGTGCGTGACTTCATTCTGTGCTCAGGATGCATTTACTCGACTACACCTTCACAAAAACATTATTTGTCTGCTGCTATATTAATGTTTAAAATTTGATAAATACTGTATTAGGGATACACCATTATTAAAAATTCTGGAAGAAGCCAAAACTGAACAAAATGAAGCACTCAACCATTATAAAGGTGTAACTACACTATTTCCCAAAATAAGTCTTTCAAGACACTGAAACATTTCACATTTCTTCTGGTAGTTGTGAGACGGTCCCTAACACTGCAGCCGTCGTGAGCACAAACACAAAGCTAAGCGGCTTCTGGCTTCATCATAAGTGCAGTTTAGTAAAGGTTGTGCTTGTAGTTTTTTGTATTCTTCCATTTTGTCACCAAACTGTAACTGTGCTGGTGAATCTGTGTTGTGTTAACTGACAAGGAAAAGCACAATTCTGAATGTCCAAAAAGGTAACAGTGACATTAAAAAGTATAAGTTATTGGGTCTTTTGACGTATTTGGCCGAACACCAAAAGTGCATTTACCATTTTCGGCTGAATAATTTTAGTTGCCGAATATTCAGTGCTAGTAAATATAATAAAAAAAATAAATAACTTAAAAAAAAAAAAAAAAATTATATATATATATATATATATATATATTATATATATATATATATATATATATATAATATTAAAAAATAATTATAAAAAAAAAAAAATAATAATCTAGTAAATATATTATTAATTATTATTAATCAGCTTATTCATGTACTGGCTGGGTTGATATTATAGCACAGTTTAATGGCACTAGCATTTGGTACACGAAAGCTACCCAGTACTGTGCAAATAATGACCAAACAGACTCCACCCAGGATTTGAGTATACTTAAAAACACAATTGTGGTATTGACTGAACATTTCAAATTCTTCCACATCACAAAGGCATTCAAGAGATTGTTTACCATCACAGAAATATGGTCAAATATACCACCAAGTCTACAATAATGTTGTAATATAGTGTAATGCTGCTTTAGCTGGGTAATGATAGTCATCAGCTGTGAGCTCTGCCAGTTGCTACATCACAAACCCAAACACAGACACTAGGAAACAGTTTGTACCAAACTGTCCTGAAGACAGGTTACATTAAGCAGACCACAAGTTGCAAAGCTGAGGTAGATGGAGCTTTGCATTCGAGACCAGAACACCCAGCTTTCTCAGAAGAAACATCTCCTCATAGGGAGAGGCCTGCAGACCATAATTAATCAAACGATTAAAAACTGTTGATAGGATCTATCGTTGTCCTCTCACTGCATGCGGTTGCAGAAGTCAAGCCGAATTTCAGCCTGGCAAGTCTTCAAGCTTCATAATAAATGACGAGACGCAGAGCCAGCTTTTATGCCTGACACCATGAATACACAGATTTAGAACTTGGGATAAAGAACATGTGTGGAAAACGATTTTGATCTTAGTGATTAATAAATTGTGCTATAATATTGGGTTAGACTGAGCCAAGGACATGATAAAGACAAAAAAAATGAAGATGGATTATGGGGCTTAACACTTATTACACACATGCTTGAGTGAGCATTCCTTCCATATCTACAAAGGCCTTAAAGATGGAGGTCTGGATGGTGGAGTAACTGTACCATGCATTTGAAGACCAGATTAAAGCATGGAGTGTGACTGGGGCTTGCAGAACAATCCGGCCTCACGGGACTTTTTTTTTTTTTAAGTAAAGTGCTTATAGTGTCAGTACACAGTAAATCTGCCAGTGTTAAATCAACACTATTAGAGTTAAATTAACACTGAGAGTGTTACATTTTGACACCCTCAGTGTTAATTTAACTCTAGTAGTGTTGATTTAACCCTGGCAGATTTACTTTGTACTGTGTCCTGCTGAACACCGCAACCAAACGCTTCCATCTCTGTGATTTACACTCTCTGGACGAAACCTAAAGACGGGATAACGGAACAGGTCTGTTTCCATTTCGGCTGCCGCTCCGGCTTGAAGATACAGCCTGGGAATATGAGTGCAGGATGAACTTTCACTCTGCCATCATAAAGCTCCATCTGACATGTTTAGCATTTTGAAGGGCATCTCATATGATACCATCCATAACTGATGGAGAGAAAAAATCACTTTTAACAACACAAGACAGTAATCCACCGAACACTGACAAGATGCATCCATCAAGCAAGTCTTAATTTATGTTCAAATATAAAACGCAGACTACACCTGTTACAGGGTGAAAAGTAATGAACCAATTTAGCCAATGTGATTTTTCACACAACGGAATTTCACCTCCACATTTAACCCATTCGTGCAGTGAAACACACACACACACAAACACACACACTAGTGAACACACTAGACAGAATTCTGTGCCCAAAGTGGTGGGCAGCCCTTATCTACCAGCGTCCAGGGAGCAGTTAGGGGGTTAGGTGCCTTGCTCAAGGGCACTTCAGTCATGTCCTGTCTGGGGATCGAACTGCCGACCTTCTGGTCACAAGACCAGATCCTTACCACTAGGCCATGGCTAGTAGTAGAAGTCGGCGCAGGTCCCACCGAAAAGAAGGTGAAGGCTGTACCCAGCCTTGATTCCACAAAAACAGCGATTTAAAAAAAAAACAGGATATGTATCACAATATTACGGTTTTATGAGATTATGAAGAAGTTAATAACTGTGAATTGAAAGTTAAGAACTACCTGATGAGCCATAACATTAAGACCAATTTGCTAATAGGCTGTCAGTGTCCTCCTCGTGCCTCCAAAATAGTTCCAATGTACTTAGGCATGGATTCTACAAGACCACTGAAGGTGTCTTGAGGTATTTGCCAGAAATTGAATTTCCCCTTGGAGGGAGGGAGGGAGGGAGGGAGGGAAGGAAGGAAGGAAGGAAGGGAGGGAGGGAGGAAGGAAGGAAGGAAAGACAGAAAAAGAAAGAAAGAAAGAAAGAAATAAGGAAGGAAGGAAGGAAAGAAAGAAAGAAAGAAAGAAAGAAAGAAAGGAGGAAAGAAAGAAAGGAGGAAAGAAAGAAAGGAGGGAGGAAGGAAAGAAAGGAGGAAGGAAAGAAAGAAGGAAGGAAAGAAAGAAGGAAAGAATCTATCTATCTGTCTGTCTATCTATCTATCTATCATTGGACTCCAGGTCATCCCACTGTTGGGGTCTGGGGAATTGGAAGATCTCGGAAGATATGGGAAAACTGGAAGTCTGTTGTCAATAGAATCTGACCATTGCTGACCAGGAACAACTCAGTTCTTGCCACTTAAAAGATGCTGTAACCTGGCTGTCTGGCCATAAGTATTTGGACCACATAAAAGCGGCTCTGGTCTACATGCTTGCATATTTTACTCCAGCATCCAAAATGTCATTTATGAGAATCAAGTGTTCTGTTACCAACTAATACATCCCAGACTTTCCCATGTGCTGTGAAATGGTAATAGCACTGACAATTTATCACATTTGAAATCTTATCATATTGCCCAATTCTACTCTTCCCAAACTTTTCATAACACTGACAAAATGTGCTCTAAAGAATAAAACAGGCACTGTTTAAATTCCCTGCTGACATCTAAATGTTGAGTAAATTACACTACTAACTAAAAGCTTTAAAAACTTGGAAAAACAAAAACTGTAGCCACACTGGACGGCTGGTTAACAGGCGATCAGTAGAAGATTACCATCTCATGCCTGTTTTTGTCAAGCACAGAGATCAATCACCAACACTCTCAGCGCCTGGACTCTCCATGATGGAGACTGAAAATTGCAAACTTGGACTACATTCATAGAAGATGAATTCACACAAATGCTCAATAAATCTGCTTATGAAAGGAGGAGGATAGTTCAAGGATTTGAGCTGTACTTCATTCAAGAGTCTGTCAATCCGTTCACTGGTAAATATGAGCACTTTATCAGTTATGTACACTCCTTTATGGGCCATAATTCACAACACTGAGCCATTATAAAGTACATAAACTCATTCTGCACTAGAACTTTATCTGACTCCTCTTTGGTCCATGGAGGAGGTGGTTGCAGAAAGAATGGCCAGCAATGCATTAAATATCCACATACAGCTCTGTGAAGAATCACACTTAACACTGAAATTTGCTTTAAAAAATTACTACTATCGGGTGTAGTAACACTTGGCGATGAGAGGCAGTGCCGAGTCTAATCTTAATGGGCATAACAATGACTATTAGTGATGTTCCTTTGTGTTTAAGTTAATGGGCTTTCCACAGCAGGGTGTTCTTCTATGCAGAATTGTGTGGTATCTTAAACCAGGTTCTCCTTTTCTAACGCAAATGAGTCAACCCTGGCCTTCCAAAGGAGCTCCAGCTGAGAGCCTAAGCTGAGACACACAGTCACTCATTGCTCTTTAAGAGCCCTATTGTCACTCTATTAAGAGCCAAAACCAATATGTGCTCAAACGTGATATGGAAGGGCTGCTCAGTCAATAGTAAAGGTGCACATGCTCATCCAGATCCAGTAGCACGTTCTCCTGAAATCAACACCGTAAACGCACTTCAAACAAAAAGATCAAACTCAAATCTACCGTTTTGGGAGAGCTGTGAAATAAGATTCCTACCAAATTCCATATAAAAATATTCCCATTTTCTATTTATTTAGAGAAAATGATGACTGGCCAAAAGAGCACGAAGATGCCAGAGATTCATCTTTAAACAAGATATTTCCAAAGTTTTAACTTAGGAACAGTTCCGAAATGAACATTTGATGTGATCTGATGTGCTCATGCTCTCCACTAGACTTTACGCCACTCCTGGAGCAAAACAAAGCAGCTCGGCTTTGTTTGATGGACTGTAGAACATCCATCCATCGTCCTCTTCATCACATTCCACAGGCTTTCTATGGGGTTCAGGTTTGGAGACTGGACTGGACATTTGGAGAGTTCTTCTTTTTATCCAGTACTGTACATACCTTCATCTGCTACAGTGCATAGAACAGCTCAGCCTTAGCATCTTAATGCTATTTTTTTTTTCACATATGCAGAGAACAGCTGCTGTTTTATCAGCAACCAAGTACAACCCGTCAGTGATGGAGCGTTTTATTTAAGTGTTCAGTTAACCAAAATTTTACATGCTGTGCTGGTGTTGTTACAATATCAGGATTTTGATTTGGATACTGATATCAATGTAGTATCACAATACTCGATACCAAATTGATACTTTGGATATGAGCTAAAACACTCATTCAATGCCAAATAATTATTTGGAACATTTTCCCAAAAAATGTATACATTTTCATTTTTTTAATGCATTTTTTTGTTCTACACATTACTCTTTAGTTCACAATACAAAGCAGCTTATTTGTATCCAAATGTACTGAAATTTACATTTAGAATCTGAAATCTGATAAAAAAAAAAGTCAATATTTTAAATTACTGGTGCAGCTCTAATGCTGATACCACTTATCAGCAGCCAGTACATTATAACCACAGCACAGTGCTGTGATTCAAGCAGCCAGAGAGATCATTTCAGAAGCCCAACTCAGAGAAAGTGACTGAATGCTGTTGACAAACTTGCACTTCTGCTGTTTTCCTGCTCTAACACGTGCAGACTCACACAGGGCTTTGTGAAAGTGCTAATGATCTGAATCAGAGATGCTGGAGAAGAGAGAACACCAGAGACATGCAGGGCAGGAGGATCAGACAGCACCGCTTACCCGATGCGCCGTGCAGCGCGTGGAGGAGCCGGAGGATGAGCAACAGGCAGCGGCAGCAGCATGCTCTCCACGCCCGGGTCACTGGAGCCCGCCTCGGACACATTTCCACAGCGAGACGGACTTACATCCACTGGATATACTCTCTCAGGTTAGGAGGTGACTGATAAAGCCCAGTCACTCTCGAAGTTCTCTTCCAGTTTCGGTGGTTCTGTCGTTTCGTCTCTCTCTCTCTCTCTCTCTCTCTCTCTCACTGTGCTGTAACTTACGCAGGCCATGCTGTCCGCTGAGGGTGAGTGTCGCCACCTGCTGGTGTAAGCCGCACTTTAACTCAGCATTACTGATGTGCGATACCAATCATCTTCTTTTCGATACGATCCCAGACAAAACCGATCCTGATACCGAAATTCCGATATTTTGAAAAGCATATATATATATTATGATGAATATCTTGAAATGTGGACATAAATATTCCTCCTATCATTTAGGTGCATCCTGTCTATATATGCTGAACTGTCTGTTTTGTAATCCTCCCTAAACCACCTAAAAATACAGTATTTCTTTAAAGAAATGATTTTTATTTTTATTCTAATATACAGTGCCACCTCAAAAAAATAGAATATTGTGGGGGGAAGTTCATAATTTAATTCAGTTTCAGTTTAAGATCAGTTTGGTTCACAGCTCATGATAATCAGACATTCAGAAGCTCAATTGTTAGAATATTTAGAATTTGAGTAAATTACTATTTTAAACGGTGTCAACATTAAAACAAAAAATATGAAATATCACTTTCCATGTAATACAAAATTAAACAGTTTAATTAAATTGTGAACTTTTTCACAATATTCTAATTTGTGGAAATGCACTCATACAGATTGTTATGAATGTTACTGTTTCTCTGTCAAAATTAAACCAGAAAAAAAATTATTGCTGATGTGCTGATTTTGGGTTTAGAGGGTTAATGAATCAGTATTATACCACAGTTAGTTCTGACCCTGCAATCTGATTGACTGAGAGAAGTTCTAGGAGCACTGATACTGATGATAACGACACTCTGACTGAAGCTATTTAAATATTGCACGGCCACACACATAGCATAGCAACAGTGAGGACAGCCATTTCTTTATAGAGTAGAGGAATATTGATAATCAAACAAATCGGGGTTTTTTTCCCAGTCCTCTTTAACATAAAATTTAAGGGTCAGGCTTGAAGGTTGGGAGAGGCAGAAAGACAGACACAACTGCAGTGAAAGCTGTTATTTAATTTTGTGAAAAACTGAGAAAGACAACATAAGCAATTAATTGAAACATAACACTAAGAACGTCTACACTAAGCATATGCACAAAACATAATACACAATGAATCCCACAATGCAAAGAGACAGGAGGGTATATAAAAAGGACATAATGAGGCAGACAATGATATACAAGGCAGGGAACAGGTGCAAGGACTGACTAGATGGGCATGACGGGGCAGGACTAGGGCGTAGACTAGAATACAGACCTGGAAACAGGCAAAATGACATGACAGTGTGACACTAACAATAAACAGCGGTAATGTAACTGTAGTATAATCTCAATAATACACTGCAGGGTTGTGCTATAACATGAGATATTGGCACTATTCTAGTGATCTATGACCACAGCACTCCCTCTTGTGTGTTATTGTTTAATTGTCATCTGATGATCAATTAAATAAAAAAAAGAAACCTCAGGATTGTAAGTGTACATATTTCTGTAGCCTGCATTAAAAAATTTAAGTCTCACAGTGATCTGGAAGTTAACAGACTCCAGAAACCTCCACATGTAAGATTCCTCTAAAATGCCGTCAGTGCTGACTGAGATGAAGGTGGCGATTAAGTCATTGAGTGCTACACTGAGTAGGAGTGAACAGTCTGAGTAAAAAGCAGACCGACTTTTGCAAAATGGACTGCAAAGTAAATTTAGCAGATCCTCACAGGCAGTTTTATAGCTGTTCAGACTTTTCTTACTTTAATGTCTTTTTTCTTCACAAAACATGTTTATAGTCTGGCAGCAGTTTAATATATTTGGGCTTTCCTGAAAACAGAGAAACAATGAAAAACTTTACTACAACACACCTCTGACTATTCAATACTTTAGCTTATGTATTTTTGTGTATATGTTTACCTATTTAGTACAATAATTATATTACTTATATAAGATCAAATACACTGCTCAAAAAAATAAAGTGACCACTTAAACAACACAATGTAACTCCAAGTCAACCACACTTCTGTGAAACCAACCTGTCCAGTTAGGAAGCAACAGTGATTGTGAATCAATGTTACCTGCTGTTGTGCAAATGGAACAGACAACAGGTAGAAATGAGAGACAATTAGCAAGACAACCTCTATTCAGGAGTGGTTCTGCAGGTGGTGACCACAGACCTTTTCTCTGTTCTCATCCTTTCTGGCTGATGTTTTGGTCACTTTTGCATTTTGTCAGTTCTCTCATCATAGAGGTAGCATGAGGCGATGTCTACAACCCACAGAAGTTGCTCAGGTAGTGCAGCTCATCTAGGATGGCATATCAATGCGAGCTGTGGCAAGAAATGCATTCCACTATGTAATAAATAAACATTTTCAACGGGAATATTTTATTCATTGAGATCTAGGATGTGTTATTTTAGTGTTCCCTTTATTTTTTTGAGCAGTGTATATGGATAATTCTAGAGAAGTTTACTCCAAATGGATATCATGGGAGTGTTTCACAAATACTGATAGTTTATCCCCAGTGTACATTTTTATTGTCTAATATGAATGTCCTGCATCTCTTGTCCTATTGGACATGTTTGACTTAGTTTAAGATCTGGCTAACTTACTAACCCTGCTTTGTGGGATACCCCCTAGGTGTCAGAATTGACTTGACAGCACAATTTAACAACAACAACAACAACAACCATATTATTATTATTATTATTATTATTATTATTAGTAGTAGTAGTATAATTATAATAATAATAATTATTATTATTATTATTATTATTATTATTATTATTATTATTATTATTATT
>BRDA01067309.1:0-11786 GCA_036984385.1 Crenuchus spilurus | reverse complement strand
AGAAACTGGTCTCCTCTGTCCCCAGACATCTGTTGAGTGTTGTAAGAAGAAGGGGGGATGCCACACAGTGGTAAAAATGGCATTGTCCCAACTTTCTTGGGATTTGTTGACGACATGAAATTTTGAAACAACATATTTTTCACTTAAAATGTTACATTTACTCAGATTAAACTTTTGATCTGTCATCTATGTTCTATTACGAATAAAATATTGACATTTGCCATCTCCACATAAGATAATGCACATCTCCGCATTCAGTTTTTATTCACAATTTGTATAGCGTCCCAACTTTTTTGGAATCTGGTTTGTATTATAGGTGCAAAAATAACAGACTGTAGTCCATCTGTTTCTATGTGTACTCAGCCTCCTTTCACCATGTTCTTCAATGGTCAGGACCCCCACAGAGCTGGTATTATTTGGGTGGTGAATCACTCTCAGCACTGCAGTGACACTAATGTGGTGGTGGCATGTTAGTGCGTCAACCAACAGCATCCTATGACCACCGGTGAAGGGCTAGAGTGTTAAACTCCAGTCCTGGAGGTTCGCTGGCCATCACATTTGGGTGATTTCTCTGATCTGACACTACAATTAAACCTACTGTGTTGAAACAGGTGTGTTTGATCTGCAAGATCACCAAACTGTGCCTTCCAGTTAGAGGAATCTAATAGAGTGGACAATGGGTGTTTAAAATCTTCACTCAACACACACCCACTACATCAGTGTTACTGCAGTGCTGTGAATTATCCACCTGCTCTATGGGGGGTCCTGATCACTGAAGAACAGGCTGAAAGGAGGCTAACAATGTATACAGAGAAACAGATGCCCTACAGTTTGTATAAAGTGCACCTATATGGTCAGTGGAGCTAAAGTGGACAATGAATGTACTGTAGGTACAAGATATGTGTACCTAATGAAGTGGCCAGAGAGTGTATTTCATCATTAAATCCATTAATGCAATCAATGACATTGTTGATCTTTGTGACCAGCATGTACATCACTTGAATCCGTTGATGAACTGTTTTCTGCTGCAGGGAAATGAGGCTGCAACAAAGACTATAGCCGGGAAGGTAATTGGCACAAGTTTATGAAATCGCCTGTAAGATGTTATTGAATTATTCATTCCCTGAGTATTTTTTTCATGTTGCGTCTCAATCAAAATCTAGTTATTTCAGTTAGAGACAATTACACACTCCCAGAGGCATTGGAGTAGCTTTCATGCTTCTAGTGTGTCATTTATAACGAGTAGCCAAAATTTGAAATGTCATTTTTTAAAAAGATATATTTCTCACATTTGAAGTGCGCATATGGAAATCATATACTTTCTTCATAATTCTTAATATAATGCCAATTCTATCAGTTTTCTATTACCTTTAAAATGCAATTATTTCTCTTCACTGAACTCGCATTGAACAGATTCAGTCACATTAATGCAAGAACCAAGAGGTGAATTGCTCCACATTATTAAGCTCAGGCAGAAAAGAGAATAATTTGTTCTACAGCTAAGCAAGTTCCTTATTAGATTTCAGGGATTAGACACATGGCATAGGTAAAATGGTCAATATACTGTCATGGATAAAAAAATTGAATATTGTGAAATTTGAAAATTGTAATTTTTGTTCATAATTATTTCAAAAAGTTAAACTGTTATATGTTAATTACACATAAAGTGACATATTTTATCCTTTTTTGTTTTAATATTGATCAGTATGGCTTATAGCTAATGAGTTGGCCAATCAAGTACAGAATTATAATTCTCAGTAGTAGTCAGTAGTAGTGTTGACACTGTGGGCAGCTGCTAGAAAAAGAAATCAGCATCTACATAAAGACTGCAAGCAGATAGAAGCATGAAGTGCTCTAAAATCTCCTGCGAGATAGCTGTGTTGACTTTGGACTTGATAAAACTCAGTGGATCAACACCGGCAGAAGACATGGCACCTAAAACCATCACAGAAACTGTGCACTGGACTTCAGACACCTTGGATTCTGTCTCCACTCTTCCTCCAGACACTAGGAACTTGATTTAATCAACATTAAAACAAAAAAGGCTTGAAGTATGTCACCTTACATGTAATAAATATAAAATAACATTTTAGCTTTTTTAATTAAATTATGAACAAAATAGATTTTTTTCACAATAATCTCACTTTTTGATCCATGACTGTTTGCCCCAAAACTGCCCAAAAACTGCTTAAAACAATTGCTCAGTTGTGTTTAGGTCTGGAGACATAATTGGCCAGTGCATCACCTTTACCTTCAGCTTCCTCAGTAAGGCAGTTATCATTCCACAAGTCGTTTTTGTTCACTGTTATAGTTCACAGCAATTCATACTTTGCCCTAAAACACAAGTCTTTCAGACCATAGGTAAGTTCTGAAAATGGTTTGAGCAGGTTTATTTTTGTTTTTTGATGATAGTAAGTGTGCTATTTTGGTGGCTATTGAGTTATAGCATTTGTTATCAATGTTAGCTTTGCAGCTCCAGTTTTTAACTAAAAAAGCTAAATTTCCATGCATAATTTGGTAGATTAACAATTGAAACAATTGGAAAATAGGATAAATACTAGTGCATCTCAGACTCATCAGAGTCTGTAGAAACTGCACACTGGCCTTTCTACTCTTCCCTCAGACTCTGGGAGCTTGATTTCCAAAAGAAAGGCAAAACTTTAATCTATAAAGAGGACTTTGGACCATTTCTGTTTCTCCTTAGTCTAAGCAAGACACTTCTGATGTTGTTTCTGGTTTAGGAGGGTACAGGGGAGGTTTCTGAAATGGGCATTATGGCCGTGTCATCATAGGTAGCATGGGCGGGGAGGGTTTATACTACATGGAGGAGCTGTTCGTCCAGGGCACCAAACAGGCTATCTACTAGGACTCTCCCAATCATGTGTAATGTTACTGGCTCTAGGAGGGTGAAGACTAGCATTGGACCTTCTCTGATGCAGGTGAAGTCAGGCTCTCCCTCTTTTCCATCATCTGCCGATAGATCATCGCTCAGTAGCCAACACACTCAGAGGAAAGTGCAAATTCTGATACATCAGCTAACAGACACCTGAGGCAGTGGAGACTGCATGGTAGTAGTGATGGGGAGAGAGTGCCATCTACCCACCCAGAGAGAGCACAGCCAATTTTGCTGTCTCAGGCTGTCGATGGCAAGCAGCATGACTGGTGATCCTCTGACCATTGTGTCAGCACTAAACCACTCAGGGCTCTACGATGAAATATTATAATAATTGAGATTCTGGGTTTCCATGAGCTATAAGATGATGTATGACAAGTATTAGCAAGGACAGAACAAATCTTTTTCCATGATTTTTTTCCAGTGGAAGGCCAAGTGAGAGCACATAGTGTCAAATGTTCAATTGAGTCATAGAGTTAATCTTAAGTTTGCCCTGCTCACAACCCCAATTTTCACCCACCGTATTCCAATAAATATATTACAAATAGAATGCAAATCACATTGACAGCTTGACCTGTTGAGAATAAGCATGATTGCTTAGTTTATTAGTTAGAATATTGTTCCTACAAAGTGTTATTATCTCTGCCAGTCAGACACTTCAAACCAACTTTCCGGCTGCCCCTGAAGTCATTTAGGAGCAAACATCAGCCTTAGGGGCTGCAGAGTGATATTAGAATTGTCTGTTATTATACCCAGCTACCTCGCCAGCCAGTTGTGAGCAAGCAGATGAGCTCTCTCCTTTACAGAGAGCACGAAGGAAAGGCCACGCTTATCAGCACACTCCCTAATAATTGGCTGAGGGGAAAGGGGAGTTTTATACAGACAAATGGGGTGGGGAATATGGGCTGTGCTTTATGTATGTTGGCTGCAAATGGATTTGTCTCTATTACGAGTTTAAAGGTGGCTGATGATTTTATTGCCATTTTGAAACATGGCCTGTTCCTATTTGTCTGCTGGGTGTGAAGATTTACACAAACACATGGTGTTGAGGCAATTATACGGTCATTTGTTCCACCACAGTCCTGCATGAAAGCAACTGGAATAAATGAAGCGCCAGCACCAAGACTATGGGGCAATATTTGTGTGTTGAATGTTCATTGCCTCAAATTTGCAAAAAAGATTGGGAAATTTTAATGGTCAAAGCACTTCACGGTTAATGGCGTACAAAGAATAATCAGCCGTTGGGTCTGGGCTGCATGTTTCCACTAATTTTTAACACAGGGTCAAAAGTATTGGGACACCTGCTCATTCATTGCGAGACTTTGTCCTGCTTTTGTTAGAGTAACTCTATACTCTATAAGAAAATCTTTGGACCATTGATGTGAGGATTTTTTTCTCCAACTCAGTTGCTGCTCCACAGTTCAACGGTGGTGGGCATCTATCTCACACCTGGCATTAGACATGGTGCCATGATTAGTCCTATTCTATTGGTAGTCCTTCTCTATAGGGACTAAACAAGCTGTGTACATTTGTACATCTGTGCCAATTTAAAGCAGCCATTAGAAGAGCTGTCCGGAAACTTTTGGCCACATAGTGTAAGTCTGAAGGATGTACGCTGGTGGTCATGGTCTGCTAGAGAAAGGGGTGTATTTCTTGCCTGGCTGGAGGCCAAGCCCCCACTGAAGCTCTTTATTTGCATCTGTTTAACGATGTTATTAATTCTGATGTAAATCAGGGGAACTATATAAACTCCAGTCTGTCTATAACATGCACATCTGAATGTCACCTTTGTGCTTTATGCCTGTGCGTGTTATTAAAAACAACGGAACGTGATGCAAAATTTTTATGAGATAAAAAGTATTTGTTGTAATAAACGCCCCTCCCACCCCCATAAATGAACTGATACTGGGCTCATAATGGCACTGTTGAATGTCAGCCTCCAGCCACTTCATTAAAACCTTTCAAAACTAATTAAATTTGATGTGTTCTTATGATCTAAACTTTATTTACTTAGGTCAATGATGGTATAGATAAGATATTAAGGGGCTAAGCTTGCTGGAGAGTGTGGATTTTGGAAAATTGCTTGCCGACTATTCATGCACTGGCTGCCTTAATCATCTTCAGTGGGGCTTCCGTTCAACTTATTTAGTCCAAAGTCATTAGTAATCACTTCCATTCCAAACTATACGAGACGTCCATATGCTAAACATGCTTCGAGGAGAACATTCACGTCTGCGAGGCCCCGGAGTGGCTGCTTGGGAGGATGCGTATGAGGCAAATTTTTAATCCAATGGTAAATGCCATTAAGATTTTTTTTCCCTTAACTTCAAAGACTCTGGTTTCCAGTGAGTACGCATTCGATTACATGTATTAGATGATAAGCCTCTCTTATTCTTGCTTGAGGGACGAGAGTTGCAAAGTTTATAAAATGTAAGGTTTTGGAAGTGCTTTTTTTCTAATAATTAAAAAAAAATGAATATTAGATATTTCTGAGAATTTTTTTTTCTTACATTCAGAGATTTATCTGAAAACTGAAACCATCTCCTTTCTCTTCATTTCTGCCTAATTTTGTTTTCATGTGCCACTTTTTATTTAGAATTTGCTATATTTATCCATTATCTTCTGCTAAATCATGGGACACCTAGTCAGGTAAATTTAACTGTAATCAGGATAGGGTGTCAATCCATCGCTGGATAAACATACACACCAGGATCATTTAGGATACCCAGTTCACCAGGATCATTTAGGATACCCAGTTCACCTAAACTCCAGGTTTTTGGGCTGTGCGAGGAAACCAATGTGGACAGAGGGAGAACATGAGATCTCCACCCAGATGGGGACTTGAACCCACAAAGCCACAATGCTGTTGTCTTACAGTAAAACACAGTTTCTATTAATTGCATGGGGGAAATTGTAATGGACATCATCTTGTTTTCATATTTATTATACATGGTCATATCAGAAAGTTATGACCACCCCTGGTTTGGAATGACATCAGTCTGGGATGTCACAGATGACATGTGACAGGGTTTGCTGTATGTATAAATAAGTGAGTACACCAGTCAGTTGTAACAGAGTGTTAAACTATCATCATTGGCAAGGATGTGATTTGACTGATGTCCAAAATGGCATGATAATAGGGTACCGGGTGAAGCATGGTGGAGGCAGCATCTCAGAAACCACTAAGTTTGTGGGATGCTCTAGAGCTGCTATAGTAAAGGTGTACTGAGAATGGACTTCTTGTACATTGAGCCTCCCAACAGTATATATATATATATATATATATATATATATATATATATATATATATATATATATACTGTATGTGTTTGTGTGTGTGTGTGTGTGTGTGTGTGATAGAGAGCGAGAGAGCAAAAGAGAGGAGCAATAATGTAAGTGTCAGAGATCACCATGCCACATGACATCATTGTCATCATTCCAAACTGCGGTTGGTCATAACATTCAGATATGACTGAGTTCAATTGGTCTGATTAAAAACTGACTAAGAGTCCGGCGTTTAGCACCATCACAGCAGGATGTACCCATACGCCCATGTTTCTGAGGAATTCTCATGAGAATAGTTCTCAGCTGATGCTGAAAGAGCTCAGAGAAGGTCAGGACACAGTTGTGAGTTTACTGCAATAAGGAACAATTCATTAGCCTTCCTTTGGCTCTTTAGTAGGCCATGTATATTTTGGGACATCGTTTGTGACTTTATAGCCCACATAAGCACCCAGATGCTCCTGCAGTATCACGTTTCACTAAAAGGTCAAGCAAGTCATGTGGATTATTGTGTTTTATAAGACATTCCTATAAAATTATATTATTTTTAATTAACCCAACCATATTATTATATGAATTAACTTTTTATGATGTCAATTCATTGTGTTTACACCTGTTTAAACAACTAGCTGGCTCCAGCATTCACTGACCATTGCCATAGCCATCCCAGGTCAGCTGCTGTGACTGATTATGTCCATAATACATAATGCTATGTACTGATACTTGTTATGAGAGACACTACAAATAACATTAATGAGAATATGATGCTGTTACATTACTGAGTATAATATATTATAACTCATCACAGCATTTGACAACTGTCATGACATGTTTATGGCACACTTATATCATGGTGGGGGGAGGGTACAGCTCAAGCATTACCCTTCAATTATTCACTTATCATTTATCAACAAAAGTAGAGTTATGACTTCTGCAAAGAGTTTAATATACAAACGTTTGTGAACATCCCTTCTAATGAACACATTCAGCTACTTTAAATGGACACAAATGTCCAAATGTACATAGAATAGGATTAAACATGAATGTGTTCACACCATGGCTATATATATATATATATATATATGTGTGTGTGTGTGTGTGTGTGTGAGTGTGTGTGTGTGTAGGTGTGTGTGTGTGTGTGTGTGATTTCATGGCTCCATAAGTTAACTTTGTTGATTCTGTGCATTGCATTTGAATTATTTCTTTGTTTTCTGGCTTTGGTTTGATTTTCTACTTTTGTATTTGGATTCCTTTTTGTGTTTTGTTTGTGTGCTCTCGTGATTTCATGGTTCTGCCTCTGGACTTGTTGTCTGGTTACTGCTCTGCTCCCTCAAACATATTCAATTAAAACCAACTCTCCATTGATTCTGTTTGTTTGGATAGACTGGTGTTACATTGACTTATCGAGGACACATTAAACTTTTGCATTTAACAAGCCAATTTTTACATGTGCTTCACGTCTAAAACTCCATATAGTTGTAGAAGGCTGTATCAGCCTTAAGTAAACAATACCAATAAACAAAACAATAAACAAAACCTTTTTCCTTTTCTCTGTGGAGAAAAAAACATATGTATGCTTTTTATTATCTTTCATTTATGCACCCATAAATATGTCAGATGCATTAAGGCATCTTTTGCATGCATACATAAGAACTGCCTACCAGACATACACTGTTAAAGGAATGACCCACAAATGAAAACATGTTTACATGTTAATCGACTGGTGCCCTTAGATAGCTCTTTGACATTGGCCATGTTGGAGTGTGATTGTGTGTGTGTGTGTGTACAGGTGTCTTTTATACTGGTAACCAATTAAAACAGGTGCAGTTAATACAGGTAATGAGTGCAGAATAAGAGGGCTTCTGAAAAAAACTATACTTATACTTATTTAATGCAATAAAATGCAAATTAATTATTTAAAAATCATACAATGTCATACAAATGTTTTAGTTTCTGTCTCACATTTGAAGTGTGATACAACATTCTGTGAGCTTTATAAAGTAACCAAAATGGTTGATATCTGAAGTTAATGCCTGTAGTGGTGCTTTTATTAATTGACTAATACCATATTTAGTCATTCTGTGCTTGTATAGGCATGTAAAGTAAGTCTAATACTGTGTAAATATGATTTCTGAGTGAACCATTCAAAACAACACCAGAACCTGCTTATCAAATCAAATCAAATAAAAAAACTCCCTCGAGGATGGAGGAAGAATCCTTAGGAGGAATCAAGACTCACAAAGGGGATCCATCCTCCTCTGATCAAACTACTGATAGACATTTACAGTATCACCAGTTAAGTCTGACATTGTGCTACAGTATAATGCATCGAGCACTAGGGGGATCACCCAGAACAGAGTGCCAACCATATCTGGGCATACACACATACATTCATTCATACACAGACACACATTCATACACACACCAGGGTAAGTTAGAGTAGCCAATTCACCTGATTTCCATGTTTTTGGACTGTGGGAGGAAACCGGAGTCCCCGGAGGAAACCCACACAGACACAGGGAGAACATGGAAACTCCGCTCAGATGGGGACTCGAACCCAAAACCTCAGTGCTGAGAGGTCAACATGCTAACCACTAAGCCACTGTGCCAACTATACATGCATTGCAAGCACCAAAGAAGTTTGAAATGACAAATAAAAATGCAAAGGAAAGTATATAAGGGGTTAAAATTGTTTCATTTCTGTATTTGTTTGTTTAAACAACTTGCTGTGAGCAATAGATTGTGAATGTATCAAATATGATACAAAACAAGACTCATTACTCATTGTGTTATTTAATTTGTTTTCATAACTACACAGAAGCTCAAATAAATATGCCAGTTTTAAAGAATTAAGAGTTTTCTTGCAATAATTTCATAGATCAGGTTCAAGAATTAACAACAACATTGCACTACTGATTATTACTAGAGCTTGTACAGGTAGCTGTATCTCCAGAGTCTTTTGGTTGGACTACTGCATTGGTATCTAGGCTTTGTGCCAACATGTAGGGTCCCATTGATTGATCTTTTGTGCAATCACAGTCCATGGTATCATATTAATGTGATAAAAATGATATAGCAATTATCCACTTACTGTAAGTCTTGGGTATTTCTTTCTTTGTAGACTTTGCCAGAAGACTGTGCAGATTAACGTGATTAAGATTTGCCTGTTAAAGCGCCAAGGCTTGGCAGATGGATGTCGAATTTGCAAGAAGTGAATTCTAGTTTTGGATTCTGGCCATGTTACCTTGACCATTTTCATATTTATCATAATATGCATCAAGGGCCATTTTGACTGAGTCCTCTGTTTGAGAATGAATGAATAATTGGTAAGAAGAACAGCAAGGTAATTACCGACAACTTATTCATGTAGTAAAAATGTAATTTCAAACTTAGAATAAACGGAGGCGTAGCAAGTGATCGGATCCCTTAAGGGCAAGCTCCCAGTCTGCTGGGAATTTGACAATAAAAGCAAGTGAAACTAGCACTAGTTTCCATTTCTCCTGCCAATCAAAAGTAAAAAGACATGGTGTCCTTGCCAGCTTCTTTGAGGCTCATTCCTAAGCTTTGTGAACTGAAAGCCTGAGTATTTGCACTGCTGCTATAATCCCAGTGAAAAGCTGGCAACAGTATATTCTTTGATATGAAACTGCAACCTGATTAACCTGAACTTCTGCACACCTACATAGTGTTGAACCTGTACTGAACTGATGCTATTTGAATGACAGACAAGTGCTAATGAGATTTGATCTTCATAAAAAGTTTTCTCATGCTTATTTTTTCCCTTTTAAACATGAAACCCACACTGGGGAATTACTTGAGACCCGAGGCTTCTTTACATGTGCATCGAAGGCTAATTGAAAGTCCTACATTGCTTTGTGGAGATCTGGAGATTGACGGCGGTCTGTTGCAAGTCAGTTCACTAAAAGAGGTTATTGCAGCCTGTGAGCTAATTATGAGGAATCAACAACTCATTAGTGTCACACAGAAGTCATTTCTTGTTTCTGGAACATTTGCTGTAAAGAAAAATCTGTTAAATTAAAGAAATAATGCTGGTAACTGGGGTTGCCATAATTTTCAAAATATGTGTTAACAAAATATAAGACATTACAATGTGCTTTTTTTTTCTCAAAATTAATTTTTATATGAAAAAAAAGATGTACAGTGCATTACTGTGAATAAAACAGATGTACACTGTAAAACATTGTTCTTACAGTAAAAAATATAATCAGAATTTTACTGCTTTTACATTTGGTGCCACTGTGACAGGAAACCAGACTTTGGAAAAAAACTACCCAAATGGGGACTCGAAGTCTAGTTCACATTGCTGAGTAATAAATGTGCCAAACACCAAGCCACTGTGCTGCCCCTTACTGTTACAGTAAACAGATATTCATACTGCAGATTTTACAGTTAAGGTTGGAGATTGATCGCTGCTGTATACATTTAACATTTGAATGCTCTTTTTAAAAGAGATAAATTGTTATGCTTTCAGTTCTGTGTCTCTAGATATGCTTCTGTGTTTAGTCTCCATGCTTGTCATGCCCCTGTTATGCCTGTCTCAGCTCTGTTTCTAATTATATGTTCTTTATTTAAGCCATTCTGTGTCTCTGTTCAGCCTCAGTCATTTTCTATGTCAATATAATTTGTCAATGTCTTTATTATCTGTCATTATGCTTTGTAGTTTCTTTCTTGTATTAAACTTCTTATTTGCATGTGTATACAACTTCTTGCTTGTTCTGCCATCAGCCCTGACATAAATATGTAAATATGCATGATAGAACTTATTTTCATGTCTCAGTACATAAGAATGCTGAGAAGGGAGTGTCTGGCTGATATATGTAGAATGTGAAAGTCTGAACTGACCTATGTGTTATCATAGTAATAACCATTCAAACGTGGAACATTCACTGTAAAATTTGCAGTAAAATTATCTGTCAAAAACTGTATTTAGAGCAAAATGTGATAATAAATAATAAAACTGTAAAACGAGTCTTACTTTCTGTGAAAGGAAACTGGAGTCTCTGGAGGAAACTATCACATAGATGGAAACTCCACCCACTACCTACACCTAAAGATCACCCACACCTTTACTGCCTAGACATAGATAAAGATACACACTATAATAAACAAAACAGTATTAGTAAAGTGAATGTGCATAATGTGCTTGCACACAGAGGAATTCAACCCCTCCGTGCAACGCTCACTAGTGAACACACTATCATACCTGTCAAGTTTTGGATTTAAAAATAAGATAAATTTTCCGCCACGTATTTTGAGCCGTCCCACCAGCCCAACTGAGGTTCAGTATCCCTTACATTTTAAGACAGATTTACAAGAAATCTAAAATAGCCACCTGTGAACCACATACAATTAGATGATCAGAGTCTAAAAGGCCTACCTTTGTTGACACTGAAATGCTGTGGCCATTCCTACATATGTAAGTCTTATAATACAGCCTAAATGAAAACACAAAAGGGAATTGAAGCACATTTATTTATTTTACATATTTTCAGCACATATACACATTTTGTCTTTAAGTGAAACACGTTTTATTTAAATGACACATTTTCATAATTCATTTGTTTCATAATTTCATTCAATTACATATTTT
>BRDA01067304.1:3508-14082 GCA_036984385.1 Crenuchus spilurus | reverse complement strand
TTCCAGCTGTTTGTTATATGCTCAATTTCCTTTTTCCAGCCACTTATTGCTACTTGTCCCAACTTTTTTGGGATTTGTTGACACTGTGAAATTATTTCTCCTTTAAAATGTTACATTTACTCAGATTAAACTTTTGATCTGTCATCTATGTTCTATTACAAATAAAATATTTACATTTGGCATCTCCACACCATTGCATTCAGTTTTTATTCACAATTTGTTTAGTGTACCAACTTTTTTGGAATCCGGTTTGTATTAAGGGAAAAAGCTATCCAATCAACCAGCCCTTATGTGAAAAATATAATTGCCTCCCCTCCCCACACCCCCCACACCCACAAATTACTTTAACTGTGATTAATCACATCTTTTGAAAACCTGAATTCAATTTCACTAAAAACACCCAGGCTGGATTACTGTCAGACCTGTAGAATTAAGAAATCACTTAAGAACCTGTCTGACAACATGAAGTAGGCTAAAGATCTCAAAAAGCAACACATTGTGCCTCAATCTGAAGAAATTCAAGAACAGATGAGAAACACATTCATTGACATCTATCAGTCTGAAAAAGGTTACAAAGCCATTTCTAAAGCTTTAGGACTCCAATGAACCATATTGTGAGCTATTGTCCACAAATGTAGAAAACATTGAACAGGGATGAACATACCCAGGAGTGGCCTACCAAAATTACTCCAAGAGCGCATCAGCAATTCATCCAAGAGTTCACAAAAGACACTCCAGGCCTCACTTGCCTCACTTAAGGTGAGGTACATGATTCAACAATAAGAAAGAGGCTGGGCAAAATGGTATCCATGGGAGAGTTCCAAGGCCAAAACCCCTGCTGACCAAAAATAGCATAAAGTCCCATCTCACATTTTCCAAAAACATCTTGATGATCCCCAAAGCATTTGAGAAAGTATTTTTTTGAAGTTGCGTCCTATTATATCTGGCATAAAATTAACACAGCATTTCAGAAAAAGAACATCATACCAACAGTCAACTATAGTGGTGGTATTGTGGCATCTGGGGTTGTTTTGCTGCTTCAGGATCTGGAAGGCTTGCTATAATTGATGGAACCATGAATTTTGTTCTCTACCAGAAATTGTCTGGCCATCAGTTTGTGATCTTAAGCTCAAAGATACTTGGATTCAGCAGCAGGACAATAATCAGAAGCACACCAGCAAGCCCACCTCTGAATGGCTAAAAAAACAAAAAACAAAATGAAGTTTTTGGAGTGGCCTAGTCAACGTCCGGACTTAAACCCGATTGAGATGCAGTGGCATGACCTTAAATGGGCTGATCATGCCCAAAAATCCTTCAACGTGGCTAAATTTAAACAATTCTTCTACAGAGATGTGAAAGACTCACTGCCAGTTATCGCAAACCCTTGATTGCAGTTGCTGCCAAGGGTTTCACATCCAGTTATTAGGTTTAGGGGGCAATCTCTTTATCCCATAGGGCCAGGCTGGTTTGGATAGCTTTTTCCATTAATAAATTAAATCATCATTGAAAAACTGAAATTTGTATTCACTCAGGTTATCTTTGTCTGATATTCAAATTTATTTGGTAATCTAAAACAATTTAGTGTGACAAATGTGCAAAAACAAAAGAAACCTGTATGTGGCAAATACAAGAGGTACAATGGTAGCTGCAGAGTGGAAAGATTTGGCTAAGAAGACTTTGGCCATTTACAATGTAAATGTTTCTAACAAGTAATTTGTACATCAAGCCAACTGCAAGCTCATATGAGAAGTGTTTGAGTTAATCTTTCAAATTCCTGTATATAGTAAGAATTACTGTTATTATATGAGCCAATCAGAGCACAATGTGAAACTTTTCTGAGATCTCTACTAAAACTCTCCTGTCTGCTAAAAAGTGTAGACGCAAGATTATGTCTCAATATTCAATTTGTATAGTACTCAATACAAAACTATTGAGATTTTAAGGAAAGTTCTTTTTTACGTTTCGTTATTGTTGCAATATAAAAATGATCAATTGAAGCTCAGCATAAATTACTTTTCTTTGATGGTTGGCCTTTACAGTAGACTGACCATTATAATAAAGGCTCAAAATAACATGCAGAAATGATATAATGCTGTAATAATATTAAATATAACAACATTTAACTCTTACCTGTCCTCAGTTTGCAGAAGAAGAAACATTAGAAAAGCAAAAATTGCAGTGACCATGACTCTGTATTGTCCAGTATATACAGTCAGTCAGTCAATTTCTTGTGAGTGACTTAAACTTCACTTTATAAAAAAGCAAAATAGCCAAGATAAAGGTTTGTATTTTTCCCTGTCATGAATGTGCTGATGTAGCGCGCATCCTAATGAATGCTCAGCCAATCAGAGACAAATTCTAGATCAGTGTTCTTGATCTGAGAGCTTTGATAAAATGGGCCAAAGTCAAACTTTATGCATCAGAGAAGACCTTCAAAGGTGAGAGATATCACCAGTACCTTCCTAGATGCCTGTTAAGCATTAATCTCACGAGTACAAGATCAAGACGACTGTTGCAGGTCAGAAACCTAATAGTCAGAAAATTTAAACGTTTGAATCACTGAAATTCATTGAAATTCAAAAATATTTGAATCACTGAAAAATTTCAGTAATTTAATTCAAAAATCAAAACTAATATATAGATTAATTACACACAGAGTGTCTATTTCACATGTTTAGTTATTGTAATGTTGATGAGTTTGGCCTACAGACAATGAAAACCCAAGAAGTGACCAGCCTGTGGCACTGTTAAGGTGGTATGGAAGCCCAGGTTATTTTGATAGCAGCCTTCAGCTCGTCTGCATTGTTGGGTCTGGTGTCTGTCATCTTCCTCTTGACAATAGCTCATAGTTTCTTTATGGGGTGTAGGTTAGATGAGTTTGCTGGCCAGTCAAACACAGTGCTGGATTCAGGTATGAGAGAATTAGTGACATCAGGTACTGATGTGGGATGATTAGTTCAGGATCACAAACTCTACTCCTACTAATTGAAAAGTTATTCAATTAAACTCCATCACTCCACACAGTTACACTGCTCTGTTCCAGTGCTGGGAGGTTATATTCCTGTTTGTGACCAATGGCTCATGAACAGCTGCTTTTGTCTGCAGCATTTAAGGTGGAACGGGGGATTCGTAGCTACGCGCTAGTTCGCGAGCTTAGCTAATATGAGCTTGATGTATGAAATGTTACACAGTAAATCTGCCAGTGTTAAATCAACACTATTAGAGTTAAATTAACACTGAGGGTGTCCAAATTTAACACATTCTGTGTTAATTTAACTCTAATAGTGTTGATTTAACACTGGCAGATTTACTGTGTATCGGCTGAAGTGCCTTCTTCAGAGAATGGCAAGCTTACCTTGACTAGAGAAAAATCTGTATCCTGCCTGCATTATCTGTCTACAGTGAAGCAGTTTGATGCGTTTACTTTGTTACTTTGTACAGAAAACAGCTAACGTTTACAATAGCACTACTGAAGTGCAGAAAATATGTTTCGTCTGCATTGTAGCTATGATAATTTTACATATTACATTTCCTAAATTTCTAATTAAAATTAATATTACCACTTGACATATCACTAGCTCTACAGCTGCTATTAGACATCGCGTTCGGGAGTATCAAAGATTTATGAAATCTTACGGCCACCGTAGAGACTCCTTCATGTTTGGAAGGGAGGGGCTGTGGAAAGAGTCTTCAGTTGGTTGCAATATGGAAACTAAACCATTAACAATAGAACAAGTCTGAGCACAATGTGAGACTTTGCTGAAATCTCTAGAAAGGCCACGTGTGAGATTACTGAGGTCTCTGAGAATTACTGAAGTTTAACTGTCCTTTGTGTTTCCATCTGATGTGATTATTGTCTAGGAGTAAGAACTACTACAATGTTAAGGAGATCTCCTTTAGAATTACTGAATAACCAAAATGTTGAATAACCAAAAATAGTCAGATCAAATTCAAAGTCAAACAGTTGTTTTGGGTCATTTTTTAAATCAAACATTAATATTTGATAATTATTTTTTGTTTGTTGATAACTGCATTGGAGAACAGTTTATGTGTCTGTGGATGCAGCCTCTGATTCTGTCACTTCCAGAGTGATGCAGCAGGTGGCAGCATCTGACGGTTGAAAGAATCTTTGATGTGAAAGAAGGTTCTAATGTTCTGAAGAATGTATGCACACAGTCCATGTTTTCTTCCTGAAGCAAACACATTTAGTGAGACATTTCTGTCTGTGAGGAACTTGAACATTTCTGCTACAAATAAAAATCTAAACTTTTGTTTGTTATTATTTTTCTAAATGGTGCTATATTCCAACCATCAAAAAGATGGTGGTTGACCTAAAAACTCTATTCACATGGCTTGGTGGAGTTTCCATGTTCTCCACATTTCTGTGTGGGTTTCTTCAGAGGTCTTCCTCCCACAGTCCAAAAACATGGAGGTCAGGTGAATTGGCTAGTCTAAATTGCCCTGGTGTGAGCGTGTGCTCAGCAAAGTTATTCGTGCCCTGTCTTAGTATTCAAACATACTAACTTAGTATTCAAACATATTGGAAAATTATGAGTTTAATCCCTGGTGATGTTATAGCCAGGACAGTGTAACTGGCTTCACTTTATCAGAATGGGTTTGAGGGCCTTCCCTACCTTCTTTCAGTTTATTATCAGCTGCCCAATGAGGTTTCAAAATATGTGATGTAGGAGTGCACATGCTAACCCTCACCTTCCAAATGTGGTGGTTGGTGATGACCTGTGCAGTGGAACTGAACATGATCAAAGTGATTTTCAAATGAGACCAAATTGAATGAAAGTGACTTCCTGAATGACGTTTTACAGTAGAAAAAGTGGCTTGATGATGAATCTGGAGAAAGCTCTGCTTAAATACTGTAAATATTCTCAGATAAGATTGCTGAGAAAATATGAGCATAAGTGTGCTCTATTTGGACTGCTTTAACAAATCACCAAAACCAGATAAAATGTAAATAGTTTATTTTTCTGCAAAGTAATCTCATTTTCATCAAATACAAATGAAAAATTACTTCATCTTATATGCCTACATACATATGCGTTTACAATTTGCCCTACAAATTTCAATGAACTCAAGAGGAAGCAGACATTACTGAGGTCTATTTCTCAGGAAAAATATCTGAGCAGCAGATCTGAGAGTTAAGCTAAAATCTCATCTAAATCTGATCTCATTGCTGTCTAGGAGAAGCTTCTGAGATGAATGAATGAATGAGTGTTATGCATATATAATGTCTTTCTAATACCCAATGCATATTGCATAGTGTCTAATGCATAGTGTCTCAATACACACACACACACACACACACACACACACACACACACACACACCAGGGTCATTTAGAATAGTTCACCTGATCTTGTTATTGGAGATGTTAAAGATATATTTTGGATTTGTTTCCCTTATTAGAATCAACTGATTCAACCCCAAAGAAACGTTTAGTAATAAATATTTTATAGTAGTTTAGAGAAATTAGATTTTTTATCTCATGATTATCAAGATTAATATGAATAAAAATAATATTTACATAATGATCAAGGGCTTAAATCAAATCTGCCCAATATGCTCACTATACAAATTTTTTAAAGCCCCTTGTCTGCCCCTTGCATCAAGATAGGGAGAGTTACAGTCTCTTTATTCATAAGAAGATGAAGTGAATCTATCCTTCATGGCATACAAAGTGGAAGAAGAAACCTGTTAATTTACAAGGGGACTTAAAATGGAAAGTAATTAACATTGACTAAAGGTTGAACTGAATGACATTAGCTATGCATGTTAGGCATTTTAGTTATAATTACAAAGTATTCAGATAATAGTATTATTCAAATCATTGGTGGACTCAATTCAGTGGTGTTTGTAGGGCAACAATATGGTCTAAAGAAGCTTTGTTTTAAAGAAAGGAGAATAGTAGAAGGATGTCAGATGCAAATGTAAAAAAAGTCACATTTTGGCCCTCCCTTATCAGAATTTGGCATACATAAACATACATTAAAATAAATGTCCACAATGTCTTTGATGAAAATGTGTCAATGTATGTGGCGGCGCGCATAGACACTGCAGCTAAGTGCTCTCCCTTTATGTGCATGTATGTGTGTGTGATATTGTTCCTAATGGGAATATCATGCAGTGCAAGGAACATATACAGCCAACACCAACTTCTAGAGATAGGAACACAAAGCGGGTGGCCTGTTACAGCAGAGTTTCTTCGCTCCCATAACATACCAGTGGATATTGCTTGGAGCTCCAGCTTAACACGGATTACCATTCCCGTGAGCAGGTCATGTCGGCAGCGCAGGGAAAAGAAGCAGAAACGGGGCTGCAGAGCCGGCGCGCTAGCGAGGCTACGAAGGCAGCCACACAAACCTCCACTTTCAAGTGTTTTTCTTACTAACATAAGGTCCCTCGTTAACAAAACTGTTGAACTCAGACTACAAGTTGTGACAAACTATGTGGTGAGAGATAGCTGTGTTCTGCTCTTCACAGAGACCTGGCTTCACTCAGATATCTCAGATACAGCCATTGAGCTAGCAGGCCACATGCTACATAGGCAGGACAGGACTTGAGCCTCAGGTAAGAGCAGAGGTGGAGGTCTATGTCTGTATGTAAACAACAGCTGGTGTACTAACACAAAGACTGAGCACCCACTGCTCCCCAGATCTGGAGTATGTGACTGTCAAACTCAGGCCTTTTTACCTGCCTCGTGAATTTAATGTTGTACTGCTAATGGCAGTATATATTCCACCAGATCCTAATGCTAGCGTGGCCCTGGGACATTTGTATGACTTAAAAACAGTCCTCCCAAGATTTTATCAGCATGTTAAATGTGCTACCCAGGGGCAAAATACACTGGATAAGTTCTATTCCAACATAAAACTTGGATATACAGCTAAGCAATTGCCACATTTGGGCCAGTCGGATCACATGTCTTTGCATCTAATACCAGCATATACTCCTATCAGGAAAAGTGCTCAAACTACATTCAGAGTGGTTAAGTTGTGGCCTGAAGATGCCTCTCAAATGCTGCAAGACTGCTTTCAGTCCACAAACTGGGACATTTTTGAGCATCAGGATCTGGAGCAGTTCACTGTAGCTGTCCTGGGATATATAAAGTTCTGCACAGATACTGTAATAGTGGACAAGATCATCCGGGTTTATCCAAACAAAAAGCCATGGATAACCAAGGAGGTGCAGAGCCTGCTCAGGGAGAGAAATACTGCCTTCAGGTCTGGTGATGTGGTGCTATATAATACTGCCAGAACCAACTTGAAGAAGTGACTATATTGCACCCAGCATCCACTGGTAACCATACTCTCACAGTGGAGGAGCACCAGGTGAGGCACACGTTGAGGGGGGTGAACCTGAGGAGAGTTGCGGGACCTGATGGTGTTTTGGTTCATGTGTTAAAGGTCTGTGCTTTTGAACTGGCAGGGGTCTTTACTAGGATCTTTAACCAGTCCCTGAGTCAGGCCACTGCTCCACCCTGTCTAAAGTCCTCCACAATTGTTCCACTACCAAAGAAAACTAACATCAGTTGTATGAATGACTATCGTCCAGTAGCACTTTCACCTATCATCATGAAATGTTTTGAGAAGTTGGTTTGATCCCACATCATCTCTAGTCTCCCTCCCAACCTAGATCCCCATCAGTTTGCCTATAGAGCTAATAGGTCTACAGAGGATGCCATAGCCACAGCTCTCCATGAGTCTCTGTCCCTTGAACATAAGGGGTGCTATGTTGGGCTGCTCTTTGTAGACTTTAGCTCAGCTTTTAAAACCATCCTTCCTGACAGACTGGTGGCAAAGTTGTCTCTTTTGGGAATATTCAACTCCCTCTGTCTCTGGATTAGAGACTTTCTGACGGATCGCTCCCAGAGGGTGAGAGTAGGCTCCTACATCTCCTCAGCCATCAGCATTAGTACTGGCTCCCCTCAGGGATGTGTGCTGAGTCCACTACTCTACACCCTCTACACCTATGACTGTGTCCCCACACACTCCAGCAACAGAATTATTAAGTTTTTTTATTGATGACACCACTGTGGTGGGGCTCATTTCTGGGGAAGTTGAGTCAGCATATCGAGATGAGGTGGAGCGACTGTTGAGATTGTGTCATGATAATAACCTGATCTTGAACGTTGAAAAGACGAAAGAGTTGGTAGTGGACTTTAGGAGGAAACTGACAAGAATGCAGCCCGTACTCATTGGAAGGGCCTGTGCTGAGAGGGTTTCCAACTTTTGCTTCCTGGGGGTGAATATCAAGGATGACCTGACTTGGAGCATCAACACTACAGCAGCTGTGAAGCAGGCACAACAGAGACTGTACTTCCTGAGAGTCCTCAGGAAGAATCATCTTCCACAGAAACTCTTGGTGTCCTTCTACAGATGCTCCATAGAGAGCATTTTGACTTACTGTATGTGTGTGTGGTTTTCCAGCTGCACAGCTCCAGAGAGGAAAATGCTCCAGAGGGTCATCACTACAGCCCAGGGGATCATTGGTTGCCCTCTCCCTCCTATGGAGGACTTGTATAATTCCCGTTGTCTCAAGAAAGCACAGAACATTCTTATGGACTCAACTCACCCTGGTCACTCACTTTTCAAGCAGCTATCCTCAGGTAGATGTTACAGGACATTAAGAGCAAAGACAAATAGATTTAAAAAAAGTTTTTATTCCAGAGCTTTAATTGCACTTAACAGTGCAAGAGTGAGTGTATTTTAGTGTTGTAATTTTAGTGATTTTAGTGATTTTTTTAGTGATGTTTGGTGTGTTTTAACATGTTTGTGTTTATGATTGTTGTTCGATTGAGTGTGAATGTTAGTTTATGTGCATCTTGGGACGCACTGTCAAATTTCGTTGTACAAGTACAATGACAATAAAGACATTCTCATTCTCTCAATTGACAAGTGGAAATAAAACTAGAAGGACAGGATAATAAAATGTTTCTACAGACTTTGGTCTGAAAAGAATGCAAACAGAAGAGGTCTGGAAGGCATTACAAAGCAATGTCAGCAGTTTGGTTACAAGCTCAGCTGTAAGCACATGTTGACTCTAGTCAACAAAAATAGCCAAACACTTAATAAAACCTTTACGAGCTTTACACGTTTCACTCCATGTGCCAGGCGGTGAGTAACTGTGTTCATTTGTGCTTTCACTCATCACTGTTAAGAGTCATCACTGTTTACACAGAAGAGTGTTTCTGTGACCTGCAGAAATGTCTCTCACTGCTAGCTTGTCTTGAATTGACCTCTTCATGCTTCGCCACCAATGTTTTTTTTTTCTTAGCTACTGTTGCTACTTTGGACAAACTTTATGCAATTACTTAATTAATGGCAAATCACTAACAAACCTATAGAACCAATAAAAAACTTCAATTTCCATAAAATTTCCATATTGTGATCAGAAGTAAATTGAGGGTTCTGGGATAACTTTTACAGTAGCTCCTCTGTGATTTTCAGCCATGTCAGTGTTTTTCACCCTCCATCTCTGTGAAGATTACAAGCTGAATTACCAACTGAATGAATCTTTGTCTGTGGAACATTTTGCCGCAATACAGTTCAAAACATTTAAAAAGTTTCTCCAGATGTGATTTCTCATGAGATCACGTTTGGCTCCATGAGCCTACAATATTACACAAGTCAATGAAGAATCCACATTGCCTCTGGAATAAACAGCCACTTCTTATTAGAGGTCCAGATTGGAAATAAACTGATGTTATAATGCTCACTTACAAAGTAAAATATAACAAAATAAATAAGTGAATTAAAAAAAACAGGCTGTGTTGTGATGTCTGGGTCATTTTCAGTTTATTGTGTTTTGTGTTATGTCAATTTCAACAGCACACACAGGAAACCACAAGTCAAGTGTGTGTAACAGATATCTAGACATGTGTTACATCACTTGACACATTTCTTTAGATAAAGTGTTACCCACATCCTTCAACTCAGCTTTCATGGAGCTATCCATAGTTTGATGTTTTGGTCTTACCTTACTCATGTGCATTTAGAGTACAAAGTTAGCCATGTTATATCCTTTCATCAATGGTCATTTACTGACTGCGGAGATCCACTCTCAGTCCAGCAGTAACATGGATGTTTGTTTGATAAACTTGTAAGAGCACCCTACCTTAAATCTACCATGTTAGTGTCATTGAATGGACAGTTTTTTTTACAGTAAGTGGACATATAAGGCAACCCAGATAGCATATAGATGTGGGTCAAATGTGGCCCTTAAAAATATACATTTGTCCCACATGTACCATATCAGATGTGGTCCACTTCTGGCAGAGATATGGCTCTGTTACCTATATTTGGCTGATATATGTCCGTAAACTGGCACATATGTGGCCCTCATCTTGCAACGGTCTGCACAAGTGCTGTCAATCCATACGGCAAGTGCCCCAAATGAAGTGGGGGATGGGGGCCAGAATACTTTTGCTATCTAGGACGTTTTTGCCAGTCCAGACCTCACATTCATAGATGGATGGATGGATGGATGGATGGATGGATGGATGGATGGATGGATGGATGGATGGATGGATGGATGGATGGATGGATGGATGGATGGATGTA
>BRDA01067302.1:0-17435 GCA_036984385.1 Crenuchus spilurus | reverse complement strand
AGAGAGAGAGAGAGAGAGAGAGAGAGAGAGAGAGAGAGAGAGAGAGAGAGAGAGAGAGAGAGCTGAAAGGCTTTAGGAGAGAGCGCTAAAAAGAAAGTGAGACAAATATAGAGGACTGAATGGAACTGAAAGGGCTGCTTTGACGTTTGATCATGACACTATTTAATGGAAAGGTTCTCACAGTGAGAGGGGGAAGGTTGAGTCTTTAAAAAAAAAGAGAAGCAGAAATAGTTTGGAGATTTCATCGTTAAGGCTTTAAAACTTTCCTACTTGCTTCCTTTCCATGTTATGAAATATGGCTTTTGATATTGTGGGCTGTCTCCGCATATGCACAGGATGTGGTTTCTGAAAAGGAGCCAGTGCATTTCAAAAGGACAAGAAAGTCGAGTCTCTTACCGGAGAAGTGCACAGTACAAAGGTTTCAGGAACACACTGACATGACTATAGCTGTCTCTGTCTTTTATACACACAAATACACACACACACACCCAGAGTACACCTCACACAGACTTACACAAAGTCTCTGTGGACGTTCTCCCAACATAAATGGTTTGGTTGAATTCTATAATACGCACAGACAGCCTTCAAATTGTTTAGGGTTGGCCGTGGAGAGAGAAATAAAGGTCAAGGGAAACGGAAATCTACAGGGAAAACACTACAGCTTTCACCGTTCCTCTATTTTAAAGCACGTCACCTAGAGAACAAACCCCCAGTACAATACCAGCAATGAACTCTGAAAGGAACATAAGGACAAAGACAAAAATTGTGAGTTTAAGAAATGATTACAGTCTTGCACACTGAAGAGAACTGAATTTAAAGAATTTTCCCCAGTGTAAACATTAGTTTAAATGACAATTAAAGTACACCCTATATGACTAGGGTGTCCCAGAAATGGGGATTCCAGTCAGTGACACATGACTTGACATTGACTCATCCTCAACTGACTCGCAGCATGACTGAAGACTTAAGATTTGTGAAACTTCAGCATGGGGGAAAAATCATGAATTAAACTAATTAAATTAGGCCCACCAATCTTAACATGGTAAAAATTAATTAAGTAAGTTTTTTCCAAAAGTGATGTGCAATCATATTGCTGCAGCTTTTTGGGGCCTGTAGTATAGAGTCTCTTGCCTCTTTTTTAGTGGCATGGTGCCAAATTTCAAATGGTTCTTCATTTTTACATAAAAAAGTCAGGAAATTGGTTCCATTCAGGCCCCAGAATCTTGTTGGACTGGACTCATCAAACCTGTAATGCCGCTGGCTAAAAGGTAAAGTCCTGGTGTCACAGCATAAAGCTGTACACCTGCGTTTCTGCTGTGAACAGCAGCAATGAGTTCAAGGGAAAAATAAACACACTACTGGTGAACGGTATTCATGAGAAGTGCAAGAAAAAGTTCCCAAAGGAAAGCCAAGATGAGCCCTGGAGAAGATGCTAAAAGCCAAACTCAGCAGAATTTCAGAGCAAATTAAAATAAAATGGAAAGGCTTAAAAAAAGTATTGGGACTAGAAAAAGAAATGTCTAAAGTGGTGCTGGACAGAAATAAGAACGGTTGAGAATTTGATGTAATGGACTTGTGCACACAGCCTGGCAAATTAATTGACATGTGCATTGAACTTAGTGACCGCACTGCTTGAGGAAATGTAAAAATCATCAGCGACCACATCTGATATTGGTAAGTGAATTTTTTTTTTTTAAAAAAACACTTTGTGCTTACTTACCTAAAGGCAACATCTTGGATTCTGATATTAATATTCACAAAGAATTTTATGTTTGCAAGGCTGTGAACTTACTTTTAGCACTTGCTAAAAATACCCATGTAGTAAACTAAAAAAGTGTAATTTGTAGGTAAAATGTTGGTACAATCTATAGTAATACAGCAATACTAGCACCTGCATTTTTTTTATTGTAAGATGGTATCTGTGAGCTGAAAATTTTTACAGCTTGCAGCCTCAGCAGGTTCAATATGACAAATAACAAGCATTTAATTATTCAACCAAATCAGAAAATGTTGGACATGCTAATGAAAAAATGAATTGACTTTAATTTGATTGCAGACAGTATGAACCCAATATGTTTCATGTTTCGTCCAGCTTGGAGGCATCTGGGATAGACCTTCACATAGTGGAAATGTGAATCGTGGTCAGAGGAATCAATATTCCACAATTTTTTTATAAATCATGAACCAAAATTGAAAAGGAACATAAAGTTCAAAAGCCAGGGTCTGGAGTTGTGTCAGTGCCCTTAACAGAGGTAACAAACTTCTGAAAAGCACATTGAGATTTTAGAGCAACATATGCTGCCTTCAAGACAACACCTTCTCCAGGGACATCCATGCATTTTTCAACAAGACAATTCAAAACCACATGCTGCACACATTAAAAGTTTGGTTTATACTTGACGCGTCGCGTAGGTTGCAACCGTCCGCGCGTCAAAAATTATGTCACTCACAGGGACACGCCCCCGCGCGAATGCTCCGCGCATCCAATTATTGCCACGCCACGCACCTCAGAATTTTTCTAACTACACGGACGCGGACAGCAAGCCGGATATGGGCATATTTTAAGAGAATCTCTCATAAATAAAGCGGTATAGACATATTCATGACTCCTCCATGAAGGAACACAAAATATTTAAAATGCATTTAATCATCAGTGTGTCACACTGGCCACAGTGGCGGTCCGCCGTAGTGATGTGCAAATGACCCCGCGCGAGATTGGCCGGGAGGTCCATGCTGGGAAGTGGGCCGTCCTCCCAATGAGTTGCGCGAGCCGATTGGAGCTTCGCCCGTTCCGAATTTGCATTTCGCTTCTGGTTCGCTTTAGTCGTCAAGTATAAACCAGCCTTTACAAAGGCATAACTGTTGAAGCAGAGGGTACTGCACTGGCCTTCCTGCAGCCCTGACATTACATTAGTAGGCTATATCATTACAAATTAGTATATGATTAACTGTCCCAAGTTTTTCTTTATGTTTTGTAGGCACAAAATTCAGAAATGGTTATATGGATATATGTAACAAATGTAATGAAGCTGACCAGACAAAATATGAAATATCCTGGATTGATATTGTTTGCAATGAAATAAATGTCAAATTAAATGTAAAAACCACTGCATTTTTTTATTGCATTTTCTATGCTGTTCCACCTTTTTCCTCATTTGAGGTTATAGAAAAATCGTCTCTCTTATGAGCAGAACCGAACTGCTACAGTCAAATAAAAGTGGCAAAATCATTGGAAATAGTTGGTTAGACTGTTTATCGTAAGTATGCTATCTGCTAGTTATTATTAATGCTAATCAAGTAAGTTACAATTTACTAAACATTTAGCTGGATTAGCTGTTCTATGAGTTAGCTAGCATACATGCTAACAAACCACCATTTACTGTATGTAGAGATTCAGTTTCTGGTTTCAGACTGAAGGTTTGTCTATAGTAAAAGTGAAAGGCTAATTAATTGAAACTTTTGAATTTTTGACATTTTAGATAGAATATTACTTTTGAACAATGCTGTGCTTTTTTAAGCAGAGCATAAACAGAGTGCAACACTCACCTAGTGAAAACACCAGCAGGGTATATATACTGTATACCATATATAGTGTATGTCCAAATGTTTATAGACACCAGTTATTGTTTTTTTCTGAAATCAAAAGTCTTAATAAAAGGTTTTATATCCTTCTAACTGAGGTTTGGATTTGGGCAATGTAGCTGTGGATGTGGACAGCCGTGACCTGGTGAACAAGGATCTGGTCTTGTGAACGGCAGGTTGTTGGTTCGATCCCTGGGCAGGTCATCACTGAAGTGCCCTTGAGCAAGGCCCCCAACTGTAAGTTGCTCTGGATAAGTGCGTCTACTAAATACCTCAAATGCAAATAGTTGTAGGCTTAGATGTCGCTTCCCCAGTATCCCATTGCATTGCCAATGGCTTTCAAAGTACATTCAAATAAGTCAGCCATAGGTGTACCATAAAGTAGATGAATTCACTAATTAGAAGCAGTGTCTATATACATTTGAACATAAACAGGCAAAATAACCAAGCTTCTGAACCACTCAAATCAGTAAACAGATGGACACACACTGAAGTCTGGGGAGCTGTGAATAAATACATCTTCACTTCACTGAGCACTTTCCTGTCCCTGCATGTTATTGGTCATCCAAATCATAGCATCCATCCACAACTATTCTCATATATCCACAACCCCCACACCTGCTTCACCAGCTGTGAATGCTTTACTGTAACTCAATAAACAACTGTAGTACCAGCAAATATTATATATAGCACAATTAACAATGACTCTTGCAATAAAAATGTCATCAACAGCAATTAGCTTCCATGCTGTTTCCACATACTGAACACATAATAGAACATGCTTTGGGCTACATGTAGGAAACTGCCCCTAAGCATGCATTCCTCTAAATATGTTCATTGCATTAAAGTCACTGTGTGCTTATTTGCATTTAATTTCATTTATTTAAAACATTTTTGTCATATTGTTTTTTTTAAAGAAGGGGTGACAAGAAGGGACACGTTATGTTAAGCCACATTTTATGAACCTTTATTAGCATTGCATTTGGATCACTGGCAATTGCAGAAATAATGAGGAATGAAGGTCTAATGGCAATTAAGGCTTCAGGCAGGGCCTTTTGGGAATACATTATTTATTAGGCTGATGAAGTTGCTGAATATATCATGTTTTTCATGTTCTTTTTTCAGCATTTTTGTGCTTCTATGATTGTTTGCTTTGGTTGTAAATGTGATCTCTACTTTTGTTCATCATCAGTCTAACAAATGTCATTGATCTGTAGGTTCTAAACAGAGTTAACATGGGTTAACAATGAAACCAAAGTTGGTTTTAGCTTTAGTTTTGTTTAAGGTAGGCCTACTTCAACAATGAAGGTTGAAGATTGATATATGATCACATGACCAATATGGCTGCATAGAAATGCATTATTCAGAAACAGATATTTGAGCTCTAAATGGGCATATATACAGATAATGACATCACACTCCTATACCACATGACAATTAGCTCAAAATGTTCATTGGTAGATTGGTAAAAGCCTTCTATAACATTCAATCATGATTTTGTAATGGCTCTCATAATGAAAGCTACAGAAATCATCAGTAGTATAGACAAATCCAAGTCAAAGCCAGTCTTTCCGTGGCTTTTAGATGAACAGGATTTGTACTAGTGCACCAAAGTTTGAATGCATTGTATTCTGGCTTCTTCTCGTACTGTGTACACACTGGCAGGTGGCCGCTATGAGCTGAAGACACCAAGCAGGGATGTCAAGAAAACTAAAGATGAGTGAACAAATAAAAGGCTTCCCACCATACTGTGCTCAACACATCAGCCCTTCTCACTGAGCAAGTACACAGAATAACTGCATAACACTTGAATTTTTCATGCCTGCATGCTTGGCACAGGCTAGTTTCCCCTACAGTTATGCAACTGTTACCATGGACAACTATCCCTGAAGTCAGATTTAAAAGAATCTTTAAAACATCTAAGAAGGAGTGTAAATATCTGACCTTCCAAGGTTTTGATCTGTTCTCTTCATTAAATTCACCGCAATTCTCACCAGTTTGATTTGGTGAATTCTGAAATATGTTTTAAAGTACAATGAATAAATAGTTGACTATATATGCAGCAGTGGAATTTGATATACCAAGCTTGTTTTTGGGTACTGCACTCAATCTGCACCTTCAGATCAATGGGTTCAGATGTCTAGCATCCACCACAAAAATATTTTGATGAATGGTTGCCATTGCTCTTTTTCTTCAGGCTACGTCACACAGTGCCACATTGCATGGTTATATATCCTGATACAACCTGAGAGCAATAACCTGACTGAACCTCTGTGATCAGAACTAGGGATCTAGAAATTACAACTGAACTGTACCAGGTATTTAATTGCTGGGCCCCGAGTGGCTCAGCGAGCTAAGATGCTGACACTATGACCAGAGGATAGTGAGTTTGAAACACAGTCATGCTTTTTCCCAGCCAGGGCCCACAGAGAGCAAAATTAGGGTGGGTAGATGGCACTCTCTCCCTATCACTCACACACTGCAATGTCCGCTGGCTCGGGCATGTACTGATTGGTCCATTCCAAACTAGAGACCCTGCACTTACTTTGGAGTAATTGGTGACTACCACATTGGGAGAGGGAGAAAATTGGCAAAAAATTAAAAATAAATAAATAAATAAAAATAATTGCTACGGTCAGATTGCTATTTATATGAACTGAACAGACGACTCAGCATGGATATTTGATGTTGAATTTTAATGTGCAAAACAGACAAATCAAAAGACTGACAACTTAAGACAGGCAATAGATCTGATAGAACCATGGAGCCTGGGGATTCCCAGGGGGGTCCATGAGGCTGGCACCACTTTATGCCTAACTTTATTCTAAACTCTTATTTGTCTGATAAACTTCACTAATGTTTTAATGCTAAATAATCATTTATTTTAATTACATACACACAAATTTACAATTATTGTGTACACAGATTTACCATAAACCCTTTGTACCTACACTCATGTTATCCACTCCACTGATCATACAGGTGCACTTTGTAGTTCTACAGTTACAGACTAGTCCATCTGTTTCTCTGTATACATTATTAACCTCCTTTCAGCCTGTTTATCAATGATCTGGACCCCAACAGAGCAGCTGTTATTTGCGTGGTGGATCATTCTCAGCACTATAGTGACACTGATGTGGTGGTGGTGTGTTAGTGTACACTGTGCTCATACGATTGCATCAGACACAGCAGAGCTGCCATCTCAGTGTCACTATACCAACAAAAATATTCACCCCACAGTATCCTTATGTAAACAGTGACCACTGATAAAGAACTAGAGGATGACCAGCAACAATGCAGCAAGAGATGAGCTACTATCTCTGACTTTACATCTACTGACTGAAAACCCCTGTAAAAGGACAGTAAAACCAAACATTATTTATGATGGAGGTAGCTTTATAGACCATATTTCTTGGCTGTCATCACTGGTTTGTTGCTTCCAGATAGCTTATACGATGATTATTATTGATTCACTGTGTAGACTTACTTCAGTAATGAAAAAAGCTTAAAAATTGACAGGCAATAGGACTCACAGAACACTAGAACTGTGTACCAACACAGAAATGGGGATTGATGAGCAGATACCATTGGAATGTAGGCATGTACTCACTGTTCTGTGTATACTTACAAAGGGAGTAGGGATATGCTGTAGATATAAGCCAGGATTGTTTATTGCATGACTTTACTCAGCAATGCAGGTAGAAAAGGATGAATCATTTATTGGGCAGATATGGGGCTCATATGCTTTGGCAGTGGAACTCAGCGCTGGCTGAGCTCTAGCATTGCATGGATTGAGTTTCCCTGCTTTAGAACACTTGCTTCAGGTCTTCAACAACTTCTCATGCTGTTTATGTGCTGAATATTGTTGGAGACGGGAATGTGTACACTTTTGCAAAGAGCGGATTCTTGTAAAAACTCATTTTACAACAACTTAAATTAGCTACTAACCACTGAACAGTCTAGTTACTTCCTGAAGCAAGTTGCCTTAGCTGAAATGAAACAAGGCAATCTTTTATGACCCCAATTCAGGGCGAGTTAGTTAAGAACAATTCTATTTCACTCCATTCATTCAGAAAATCAGCTCAGTTCACGAGACGAGTTCAATTCATTAGCGAAAATAAGCCGCTCAGGAGTGCATGGACAAATCTGAATTGTAAATTGAATTTTGGCTCATCTCTGGAATTTAGTTTAATCCAGTTTAATTGAATACGCCCAGCAGCATTAGACTGCAACATGAAATCTCATCATGTCATGCATGATTTCACCGAGTTTGTTGTTTCCGCACAGGCGACTCAGCAACATTTTCACAATGACCTGATTTTGAGGAACTCTCCTAGGATGACTCATCTATTTTTATTGTGCCCTGCGATTTATACAGCCATAATAACACTAATACAATCCATATATTACTCAGTGAATCCCCCTGTATACTTGCTTTTGTGAGCCTGCAGTGGGATTTTATTGCACCCTTGCCTTTGCCAGGTGCCTCCAAAGAGCAGAGACAGGCCTGAAAATGTGCTGCATGGAAACTGCAGTGAAGAGCTTGTGTACAACTGTCAGACTGTCAGGCACTGTGAGGAGCTAGAGGAGAGGAGAGGAAGGGAGAGGAAAGCATGTCCTCTGTCTTCTGTCGTTACTTCTTAAACTAATGCAGCTTTAGCCCGGAAGCATCAGGATCCTTCCCTAGATCATCTGAGCTCAAAGCATAGGTACTACAGAGCCAAACATTCATTTTTCATCAGCCGCAGATTTTCCAGGCCAGGATGCCATGCTTATGTCATTCTGTGGACAGCGACAAAAATGTTGTTTTAAAGCCATGTTTTACCATTTACTCCAAAAGTAGTCGACCATGTAAAACATATTGGAATTATGAGGCTAATGTAGCCAACAATACAGTCTGAAAAACTTTGAAGTCATGTTGTCATTCTGTGAGCTAGGAGTTCTGGACTTTAGAGGATTTTTTTCTATGGGAAAAATGAATGTTGTTTTAGTAAATGACGTTTATTGCATCCAGTTGTAAACAACTTGGAATATCTCAGAACGTTTTGAAACATGTGCTTGTAAAAGAGTTGAAATATTGCTACATGCAAGCTAACACTATGGCATCATATATACAGTATAACACTATATCATCACATAGCTAGCATCACCAAAATACCTCATGCAGGCAAGCCAAATTTGATCAAATATGTTGGTAAAAACACTTTGGCGATAGTAGCCTTCAGTAGAAGTAACTTGTGTTGTTATAAAATAAAGTTGACTATGCACTGAGGATCACAAATTTGAATTACAAACATGCTACCAGGTCAAAAATTGGCTGTGCTCTGTCTGGGCAGGTAAAATGGCACTCTCTCCCCAGCACTACTAAGTAATTTTGGCTGGTTCAGGCGTCTGCCAAGTTATCCATCAGAGCTGGGAATCCTGCGCTTTCCTCCTAGCACGTTGACTGTCCGGCCGCAAAGTATCGGCAGCAGTTGGAAAGAGACGGAGATTTGACTGCACCCTCCTAGAGTCAGGGACATTACAAGTGATAGGGAGAGTCCTATCAAATGAACGGGACGATTGTCTACTAAAATACATTGCGGAGAAAATCAAGTAAACAAAAATTAAGTTTAAAATTAAACTGACTTTCATTATCATTTCAATGTGCTGGTCCATATGGCTTTCATTATGCACAGATGTTAATAGCATGGACTACAGAATGCTGCATGCCTTCATGGGTATATAATTGTAAGTTTAATACTGTGCATCAGCATGTCTAAATCATCACAGACTTCCCTTTTAAACAAAACTGTCACATACTGTAGTGTAAACATAGTATATGCAAACTAAGCTGCAAAAACAGCCCACCAGAGCCCACCAAACAGCCCTGCTTTTTGAATACAGGACAGCCAACCAGAACAGAGATCATTTACATATGTCTAAAAGGCACATTAACAAAGAGCCTGCTTTATTCTAAGGGAGGTTTGTAAAATGGAAAGATAAACATGAATTATGCCATAAAACCTCACCTCAAAAGTGGTAATAAATTATAATACAAGAAAAATGAAGAATATTGGCCTTTGGAGGCAAATGGTTTAGCTAGAAAGGACGTTTGCACACCTTACAGCAAATTTAAACATGTCTGATTGACTATACTTGGGGTAAATGGAATCTTTGTTTAACCAAAGCGGTGGCACACTGACTTGGTGGTTAGCACAGTCACTTCTCAGCGCTGAGGTCTTGGGTTCAAGTCCCCATCTGAGTGGAGTTTCCATGTTCTCCCCGTGTCTGTGTGAGTTTCCTCTATGGCCTCTGGTTTCCTCCCACAGTCCAAAAACATGGAGGTCAGGTGAATTTGGTACTCTAAATTGTCCGAGTATGTGCCCAGCGCTGGATTGGTGACCTGTCCTGGGCTTGGCTAGGATAATCTGTAAAGTCCTGCCCTAGTCTGGATTAAGTGAATAAGACAATGGATGGATCTTTAACCGAATTGCTACTGCCTGTAACATATGCCCATTTTGTTTTAGCCTTTTCAGGTTATACAGGTATTCCACACAGGTAGGAATGAGATTTTGGTTAAACCCAGATCTATTTATGCTACAAACCAGCAGAACTCTTGTTCAGCTGCCCTGTTAAAGTTAAAATACAACAGCTTGTGAATTCTGATGCATAGTAATTCTGGGTACATTAGTAATACAGATGCTTAAAATAATGTGCTGAATGTTTAAATGCTAAACTCTTGGTTCTAGATCAGTGCCCTGATAGAATCTCTCCCATGAGTTTGATGTAATCTGATGCATTTCCACTGTGTGCAAGGAGAGATAATGTTTCAGCCAGTGCTGGAACTGTGTTAGCGAGATTCAGATAAAACTGCCATCGCTTTGCTCTTGGAGAATGATGAGGCTCTTCTACCAACAGTCTGAATACTCTCAAACCCACACACACACACACACACACACACACACACACACACACACACTGTGGCCTGGACACCCACTGATTCCTTAACAGCTCTTTATTTCATGAAGACAGCATGTATTTCCATTCTCAAGCATTCCTGAGTGAACTGATTAGCTATACTGTAAAACAATGATGTCTTAGCAAGTGGAGCCATCTCAAATATGTAAATTCTCATTTTGAGAATGTTGTACACTATGATATCTAACTTATAATTAGACATGTTTGTTCCTGATGTATGAGCAGATTATTCTGCTTATTTCAAGATAAATGCTTTGTATTATCTGTCATTACAGCGAGATATTTTTATAAATTTTATATATTTTTATATATTTTTCCTTGAAGTTTGTTATATTTTCAGTTGCTTATCTGCCTCATATACCTGGTAAAAATATTCATCATAAACTCATCAATGACTGGTGGTCTTGTCCTGATCAGTGAAGAACAAGGTGAAAGGGGACTAACAAAGTAATTGTAGTATTACTAAGTGCACCTATATGGTAATAAAAGCTAATAATGGACAATTATAATGTAAATACAAGGAGGTTGTTTTAATGTTATGGCAAATGTCTGAATGTATGTATCCACATGCATTTACACATGGTAGATAAAAGCCTCTCTGCTTAGTAAGTTTGAAGTCGGATTACTGTGTGGTGCTTAATATGCAGATCAGCAAATCATTAATATGCAAATGTTTTGATTCCCATTGGTATTGTAGATAAGTTCCTGGGAAGCCATTTGCAGATAGCTGTTTTGATATTTCCTTGAATATTGATCTGTTTCTGAAGGTTGTTTGTACTTTATTCGGGACAGCAGTGTCAGTGCCAACGGCTAATAAGCATTTCGTTTCCTCCAGGGACCAACCATGTGTGTCCTGCAAGATTAGCCTCATTGCAATGACTCACATGCATTGTGTGGTACTGTACTTGGGAGGGTTTTGAGTGTATAGGCAGGCTGTATTGGGCTGTGGTTTGATTGTATTTGGTAGGGGTGTGGCTGTATTAGGCAGGGATTTTATTGTATTGGGTAGGGGTTTGACTGTACTGGGCATGGGTTTCATTGTTTTGCGTTGGGGATTGGCTGCATTGGACAGAAAAGTCTGGCTGAATTGGGCATTGAGTTGTGGGTATAGAGTCTTAGTTAACAATTGTAGCTTGGAGAGATGGATGCATTTGCACTGCAACAACATCTGGTTAAAATGTGTCTCTGATGACCTGTAATGGTTTGAGCAAATTTGTTTGAAATGCATCTTAGTTGTGTTTACTCCTGTATTTATGCTGATAATCTCCATCAGTACACAGTTCTGATACTGAAGATGTATGAAATGAGATCAGAAGAACAGAGGAAGAGACACACACACACACACACACACACGTGTCAACACACAGACATACACAATCAACTTTCCAAAGGACACTGAACTATCCTCACAGCCTCTCTGAGTCCTGATCTGACTCTTTGCAGCCCAGTAGAGCTGTAGTTTATCTCTCCGGTTGTTCCACCTGAGCTACGGAGCCGCTCTAAACTGCATGTAGTCTGCTGGCCTCTGTGGGCTTTTCCTCTTTTATCTTCATACTCATTTCACTTGCATTATCCTCATTTGTAAATCCCAGGGGAACAGAGCCTTACTAGAGGAGTGAGAGAGACTGAGAGAGAGAGAGAGAGAGAGAGGAAGAGAGAGAAAACAAGAGCATCCCCATGTTTTTGAGCAGTGTAATCTGTGCAGACTCCAGTGTGTAATTGTGTTTGCTCGAGGCGTGACTCTGTGTGCATTTCTCCAGCCTTGCACTCCTTTTGTTCCGGAAAGTTCTCCCGTGCGCTCAGGCTTGTATTTACGCTGGTGCATCTCGCTGACAGCTCTGCCAGTCACCACGGATAGCAATAAAGGAGCTGCTTGAACCATGTTTAAGCCACACACACACAGCCTCTCAGTGTGGATCCTGGGTTGCTCCCCAGTGGAACCCCCTTGCTCTCTGCAGACTGTCCTCTCTCTCAGCAACAGAGTATGTGTTGTGTGCAACGAAAGGAGCCCACGTCTCAGCTTTAATTATTCAAAGCTACACACTCCTCTAAAACTATTACAGCGCGTCGACAGCGGGGGAAAATTAAAGCATGAAGTCTGCCGAGTGAGTCTATGATCAAATCCCACACTTATCTGCCACTGCCAGGACCAATACCAGCACGCCAAATGAAAAGTGTGGGGTTGCTTAGCAACGTGCCGATTGCAGTGATAAACCACGCAGCGCAACAGCCAGAGAGAACCTGACTCTATTCACAGGCGCATGACACGGCAGCCCTCACCAGCATCTACACGGGCCTTATCAACTACAGGCAATGACGTCTCAAAGAAGCATGCAGACGACCTCAAAATCCAAGCAAATCTGACATGTCTCATTTACTCTGATGGTTGAGGTAATGGGATTAGTCGCTTTACTGTAACAGAGCTGACTGAAACAGCCATCAACATCATCAACACTTCATGCTGCCAACAGCTCCTCATCACCAGCTCTACCAGCATCCTCAACATTTCCAACATTGTCAATATCAGCTGAACCAGCATCCTCATCACTTCCAACATCTTCAACACCAGCTCCACCAGCTTCCTTAATGCTTACAACTTCCTCAATACCAGTTCCACCAGCATCCTCATATCACTTCCAACATCTTCAACACCAGCTCCAAGAGCATCCTTAAAACTTCCAACTTTCTCAATACCAGCTCCACCAGCATCCTCATCACTTCCAACATCTTCAACACCAGCTGCAAGAGCATCCTTAAAACTTCCAACTTCCTCTATACTAGCTTCACAAGAATACTCAACACTTCCAATATCCTCAACAACAGCTTCACCAGCATTCTCATCACTCCCAACATTCTCAACACCAGCTTCACCAGCATCCTCAACACTTTCAACATTCTCAACATCAGCTCCACCAGCATTCTCATCACTTCCAACATTGTCAACACCAGCTTCAACAGCATCCTCAACACTTCCAACATCCTCAACGCAAGCTGCAGTAGCATCCTCATTGCCACCACCACTGTCAATATCCTCAACACTAGCGCCACCAGCATCCTCAACACTTCCTACATCCTCAACACCAGCTCCAATGGCATCCTCAACACTTCCAACATCCTCAACACAAACTGCACTAGCATCCTCAATGCCACCAACACTGTCAATATCCTCAACACCAGCTCCACCAGCATCCTCAACACTTTCTCAACACTTCAAACATTCTTAACACCAGATTCACCAGCATCCCCAACACTACTAACATCAACACCAGCTCCACTAGTATTCTCAACACTTCCAACATCCTCAACACTTCCAACATCAACATCAGCTCAACCAGCATACTCAACACTTCCAACATCGACACCAGATCAACCAACATCCTCAACACCAGCTCCAGCAGCATCCTCAACACTTCCAACATCCTCAACACCGGCTCTACCAGCATCCTCAATGCTATCAACAGCAGGACCTCCAACATCCTCACCATCATCTACTAGCATCCTTAATACTGCTCACACTACTAATACTTCCAGTGCCACTAATACTATCAACTCTGCCAACCCCATTAACACCATAATTATAACATCAACTCTTACAATACAACCATTACCTTTACCAATAACACCAACCATTCTAACATCTCTAACACTGCCAATAAGGCTAACATTGTAAACACCTCCAGCACCTGCACTCCCATGGTACCAGGATCAGCAGCACCATCAACACTGACAACATCCACAACACAACTGGCATTACCACCAACATCAACACACCCCACTTCATCTACACTGCCAAATCAACCAGCACCAACACTGCTCAGACTATCAATATTTCAACACCACAAACACTATCTGCACCTCAAAAACCATCAACAATACCAAAACCATCACCATGGTGTGTGCCTTTCATCAAAGGCAGTGAGTTCTTTTTACAAAAAAAGTCAAGGACAAACATGCTAATATGATGAAACATAATAACTTTGAATAAAGATTCACTTTATGCATGATTTAGCTCTCATGCTAATGATTACCAGACTACTAATCATATTATTAATGATCTGGAATGTATGATGCACATTTAGATCTGCTGGCATACATTTTCCCTCAGCAATATAAATGAGATACAGAAGGAGTAATCAAAGCGCACATTGATATGAAGCACTCAAAACCCAAGAGCTCGGCTCTGAAACCGCCTGTCAGCTGGTTGGGAGACTCAATAACCCACTGACCTCTAATATACAGCAGCCTCAGCACTGAACTGTTATACAAAGTCAAATGATCAGACAATGCAAAAAGGATAATTGTGACAACAAAGACACCAAAATACAATCCAAACTGCAGCCCAACTGGACCTTAAAATTTGAAAATTAATTGAAAGTATGTCTTCAAACCCAAATCCAAAAAAGATGTATGTAGATTTGTAGTTTGGCTCTTGTGATTCAGGCCAATAAAATGATACAGTTACATGGTTCAGAGCCAGTGCTCTGCATATGTGGACTACGCACTGCATGTGGGGCCTCATCTGTGGATGGGAGCACCACCTAAAACTTTGTTGCATGTACATTCATTGTATATAAATGGGGATATTTTTCCCAGCTGGAATTTCAACAAGAGCTGGTAAAATTGATATTATAATCAAAACATCACCAACAAATGTAAACTGCAAAGAGAAGGCAACTATTAACAATTAGTTTAGGCAAAGTTTCTCTGTTAATATAAAGCTAACACATCTCACCTGAGAGGTGAAAATTATTGAATGCATTTTTTACAGAGAACAAACTTCTGCTCACAATAATGCACAGTTAAATATTTATTACATATACATATATATACACACACACGCACACATATATGTATAGATGTATACTAGGGATGCACCTAAATAAAAATTTTGGTTGAAACAGAGCAAAATGAAAAATGTGACCACCAGACATCAAGTTTGTTTAAACTCTTTTTTTCCACCATTGCATAAATTAAATAGGCTAAATGTTTTTTTGGCTTGGTTTTCAAAACTGCAATTTAAAAATATTTTTGAAAAACTGAACATTTTAACAAACCAGCAGACATACCAGTAACAAAGCACAATATAACTTAAGATAAATTAAACAAAAATCTATATTTGTTTGACATCAGATGACATAGCTTGATATCATCCTCAATGTTACCTAGCAACAGTGTTGTTTACAGACTACAATGTGTGGTGGAAGAATAGTTTATTATGAATGACAAAAGTACATTCAATTATGATTTGATAATCATATTTTATGTTGACCTCTGTTTTATAAAAGCAAGAAGCCACTTGAGATGTTGCGTTACTGTGATCTTATCATGAGGAAGAAAGTTTTAGTTACTCTGCTTTATATCATGCCAAAAACACCAAAACACCCTTCGCCATGATAACATCACAGTAATGCACGGCTTCTCGTTGCTTATTGCTTTAATCATATCAGTATATCATTACATATACTGTATATACACACACACACACACACACACACACACACACACACACACACACACACACACACACACACACACACACACATACTGTATATAATTTTTTTATTTTTTTTTTTCCAAACTCCAAAAGTGATATTTCTTTCACCATTTTTGGGCAGTTTGCCAAATATTCTATGCATGGGTGTATGGCAGGGCATCTTAGATAAACCCAGGACAGGGTGCCAATCCATTGCTGGGCACAGATACACTCTCACCAGGGCAATTTAGAGTAACCAGTTTACCTGCCCTCCATGTTTTGGACTGTGGGAGGAAACCAGAGTCCCTGGAAACCCAAGCAGACAGAAAGAGAACATGGAAAATCCACCCAGATGGGGACTTGAACCCAAAAACCTCAGTTCTGAGAGGCGAGTCTGCTAACCATACAACTACATATTTTAATAATAATTGTAATATAACTCTATATAGTATTTTTGAATGACTGTAATCATTGTACTGCATTAATCAATGTGCCAATTCACTTTACTTGCACATATTTGTTAGCTGAAGAAGAAATTAGCCATTCTCTTATCAATATTATCAAATGAGCTCTTCATGGTCTGAGAAACAAAACCGAGACAGATCAGAAACAAAAACAGCTCAGTGACCACAGTTCAGTCACTGAAAAGGGCAGGAATGTAATAAACCTTATCTGTCCAGACAGCAAATATGGTCACAGTAAGATGGGTGAGTTTGAGATGGAGGTGAACTTTCTCTCTCACACTGTGAAATACTTAAAACCACAGTGAAAATCATCTGTACTGCATTTACAAATCAAATCATTTCAGATTTGGCCTGGTTGCCAGGGGATGAGACACTGCGGATTATCTTGGGAGAGTTGCTGTAAAATGTTGCTGCAGTGTGCCGTGGCCTGAGGGACAGTGAATGACCAGTGCACTGCATCCTGAGTCATCTGCAGAATATTTTATGGATTTGGATGTGTGTCCACATACACTGGTGTTTTCAATATTAGACTCACCAATAAAGACAGAACAGAGAATGATGATTAACAGGCCGTCACACTGTAAACATTACTGTTTTATAACTAGTGCGTGAGAGAGAGTGAGTAAGACAGTGAGTGAGTAAGTGAGTGAGTGAGTGAGTGAGAGAGAGACAGTGTGAGTGAGTGAATTCAGTGAGTGAGTGAATGAGTGAGTGAGTGACAGAGACAGTGTGAATTAGTGAGTGAATTCAGTGAGTGAGTGAATGAGTGAGTTGAGTAAGTTGAGTGAGTGAGTGAGTGTATGAGTGAGTGAGTCGAGTGAGTGAGACAGTGTGAGTTAGCGAATGAGTGAATTCAGTGAGTGAGTAAATGAGTGAGTGAGTTGAATGAGTTGAGTGAGGGAGTGAGTGAGTGAGTTGAGTGAATAAGTGGGTGGGTGAGAGAGAGCGAGCAAGAC
>BRDA01067296.1:0-10127 GCA_036984385.1 Crenuchus spilurus | reverse complement strand
ATAAAATATTAGATGTTGGCACCTCCACATCATTGCATTCAGTTTTTATTCACAATTTGTTTAGTGTCCCAACTTTTTTGGAATTCGGTTTGTAGCTTGAAAAGAAAAAAAGAAAAACTATGACTCAAAAGATATTCCCCTTTTACACCATTATTATTCCACACACACGCTGGGCATGTCAGTGTTCCAGACTGGCCTTTGAGTCAGACAGACAGATGCATTACATCAGCAACACTTACTAATACTGACATAGAGATGACATTGGACTTCAATCCATGTAAACCCACACAAGCAGATAAAGAAGACATCAGCAGGATCCCAAAGGAACACACCTCCAAACAGAGAAAAGGTCTTTAATAGGTCACCCCATTACTGGATTGTGCCGTGTATGTTTGGTGGGAAGTGAGAGCCTACTATGATAAGACTGGTCATGTTTCCAATTCCCTGTTGTGCTAAGAACCTACACACTGGCATGTGATTCACTCTGACTCAGTCCACCAGCCCAACATTATCAGCTCTCAGCTAGTGAGTCTCTTTGTCTATACACAGCTAGTTTCATTTCTGAAAAAGACCTATAATGTTTAAAAACTGGTGTATGGATTTGACATTACTTGGAACTTCAAGGCACCAAAAAACATAATCTGGAGCAAAACAATGGAATCACCTTTATTAATTTTCCTCAATAGATTTTGGAAAAATGAGATGTACAAGTTATTCATTTTCATACAAGTCCAAAATGATCCTCACTTTAGTAATATTAAAACTTCTACTGGCCACAATGTCTTATCAAGATCAATGTCTTTCTGTACTAGGTCGTTACGTCAGTTCATTTATGAATGCAGTGCAACCAAAAATGGCCGCCACACTTATGATTTGCAGGTTCAATAATCAAGTTCTTGTTACAATGAAATGCTCACTGACTGATATCGAGGGGTGTTGTGTTGTAGTATGACAATACACATCCGCACACTGCTACCTATACTGTTGACACTGAAAAAACTTGGTTTCGAGCTGTTAAAACCTTGCTATAGTCCTGATCTCATCAGACTATCACCTGTTTGGTTCCTTGAAAAAATCCTTAAGAGGATGGCTATTCATGTCTGATGAAGAGATGAAGACAGAGGTGCATTCATGACTCGCAGCTCAGCCAAAAACTTCTGCTTTAATAAGGAAATAAAAAAGCTTGTTGATAGATAGGCAAACTGTATTGGAAAGCAGGGAGATTATGTCAAAAATAATGTGTTTTGTTACTTTTAGCTAAAACTGATATCCTGATAACTATTCTCATTGGCTGTTCTGTACTGTTTCATTTCCTGAATTTCCCGCAAGGGATTAATAAAGTATATATCTATCTATCTATCTATCTATCTCTATTCCAAAAGCAGTCCAGGCTGAAACACTCCTTATGACTTCAGTGTGAATGGGTGGCGCTCAGTTATTTCTATCAAAATAAATAACCAAAACTTCCCTCAATCTGACTCAAACCACATCCAGACCTCAATTAATGTATCTTAATATTAGCCTTGATACAGTGTAGTTCAACTAAGAAAAGGAAACAAACCTATAGCTTCTTTCTGAATAACCAATTTGCTGAGCTAATTATAAGAAGAAGAAGAAGAAGAATGTCTTTATTGTCATTGTTCTTGTACAACAAAATTTGACAGTGCGTACCACTGGAGGTGACAGTGACGTGGAGGAGGATGAAAAGAAAAAAGGAGGATAGAGTGAGTGAGGGAAAGTAGGACAGATGTGTGTATGTGTCTGTGGTATGTGTGTGGGCTTTGCTCTAAATGGACAGGGCTTGTAATAAAGGCTCAGCAGTTGCTTTCACACCACAGAACACAAGCTGCAGCCATTGTGTTGACCACTTTATAGCAAGAGTCTAAAAATGTGTCTTATAACAAACTATAACATCATTATCCCTTTAACTATTTAACCCTTTAAAGAAAATAGCATTTACATTTGTATGTTACATCTGCTTATGTGCAGGAATCTATCATGAATATAATTAATTAATACAAAAAAATATAATTAATTTAATTTAATATTAAAATCAAAAGGTGATTTCTATCTAAAAAGTCTATTGTTAAATGGCTTTAAAGTAGCCATATTATTGCACATTTATTTATATATAGTGTGTTTATGTGTGTATATACACAGTAAATATGCCAGTGTTAATCAACACTATTAGAGTTAAATTAACACTGATGGTGTCAAAATATAACACTCTAAGTGTTAATTTAACTCTAAGAGTGTTGATTTAACACTGGCAGATTTACTGTCTATACAGTATATATATTAGGGGTGTAAAAAATAACCGATTTGAATCGGAAGACAGATTTTGACTTAAACGATGTGAGTGCATCGGTACATGGACCCCTGAATCGGTCTATTTGAAAAGTGAACCGGCCGATGGCCAATTCAAGAGCTGTCAATCGGTTTCGTGTGTTTCTGCTGCGAATCGTATCGAAATCCTCCTCAATTGAATCTAACCAAATTGAATCGGTCCAATTTAAAATAGATCGTTTCTGAATCATATTGTACCGCATGAATTGGGATACATATCGGATCGTCATTTATCGGACAGATACACACCCCTAATAACCAGAGGCGATTGCTCTAAGACTGCAAGGGAAGCTCAGTTTCCCCTAAAATGTCAAAAAATAAGTGATGAATAATATACTGTTGTGTGTACATGTCATTGACTAAATATGCGCTACAACGCGCTCAACTTTTGTTCAGAATCAGCTTCTTATCACTGGTAACGACGCAGCTTTCCTCTCACTCATTCCCGCAGCTTCACAGCGCTTTAAACAGGGTAGACGCTCAGCGTCCACAGAGTTCAATGGCAAAGCTTTGTCCCGCCCATCGGACGTTCAGCGTCTCTGGGGGTCTCTGGGGGTCTATGGGGCAGTGGGCTGGCCTCGGCTGGCCCGGACGCTCAGCTTCTGCATGATGATTGGATGATGTGTCTGAGGCTGAATCCCTTTTTGATTGACAGCTAAATGAGCGAATCAGCGATCTTTTTGTGTAAACATCCGTGGGAGCATTTTTTAAATTTTCATTCTGTTCTGAGTTGAACCGAAGACATTCCTAATCCTCTTAGCGGCATTTTCTTTGTTAAAAACGACTAGCAACAAGTCGAGCTTCTATTTCTGGTGTTTTTTAGTAGCTGCTTGTGTTTGGAGACTGACTTCTATCACTCCTTCTGACTTCTATCAAAGTTTCTGTCCAGCGGATGCTGCTGAGCCTCTCCACCATCACAAAGCACTCATAGGCGGACACACTTCACACTAGCCTCGCACCAGTCCCAGCTAGTGAGCTAGCAGGTGTAAAGAGCTTCTCCTGTTTTTAAAGCGGTTCAAGTCTTACACCCACAACACCATGAGCCAAGGCCGTTTAAGCAGCCTAGCTCTGCTGGCCATTGAGAGGACACTAGTCAAGTCTCTGGACAAGACGCCTTGTTGGTACGACAGGGTCACAGATCATTTTCTTGAAAAGGAATGGAGGGTAGAATTTACGTATAAATAAACCGACACATTTTATGATGTAGCCCGAAATTGAGCTTCCCCTCCTTGAAAGACCAGCATCCGCCACTGATATATATATATATATATATATATATATATATATATGTATATATAAATACATACATACACACTGCTGGTCAAAGGTTTTAGAACAGTTTTAGAACATTTCTAGTATGCACTTAGTTGGTCAGGGGTTCATCATGCAGAAAGATAATGACCAAAGACATAAGTCCAAGCTCTGCCAGAACTACCTCAGGAAAAAAGAATAAGATGGTCAGCTTGAAAATATGGAGTGGAGCACAGTCTCCAGACTTAAACCAAATCCAGCTGATTTGGGATGAAGTGAAAAGCAAAGCAAACCTACAAGTGCCGATTTTGCAGATTTTGTTTGATTGCTTGATTTCTGTTCCCACAAGTGTGTTCAGCTGTTATATCTGCCAAAGGTGCTACTTTGATGAGTCCAATACTTCTATTTAACTCCAATACTTTCATTTCAGAGTGAAATGAGACATCAAACTAAATAACCTTCAATAAAACACACACACACACACACACACACACACACACACACACTCCAGATTTACACAACATCACAAATACAGACTATGTTTGCAAATTCATTTCTATTAATAGGCAGTATACATTTACTATACTACTATTGCACTTAATAAATTAAATAATTGATGAAGGATGAGTACCTCACACCCTAAATACAAAAATACATAGATATTGGTTTAATAATATGTTTGCAATAATGTCATAATAAAGAACATTAGACATATTTCCTACATTAACATAACATTTACAGCATAGTTGTAGAATAGCCGCCATGTTTCATGTACTGTAAGTGTTATAGTGTGAGGCAGGGAGCTCTCCCCATGCCCCCCTCCCTCACTGCTGGAGCCAAACCGTTTCAGAAAAATGTCAGAGTGAGACATTGAGAACAAATTAGAGAAGACAAGCCTCTTGAAACTCAGCATTTTGAGGATGGGGGGAAAAAAGACGCTGATGCCGACAGCCAGCAGAAAATCCAGACGAGCCGCCACTCTCCTCTACACTAGCTCAAGCACTCATCCTTGACAATCTCCCTCCTCCACTCTCACTCTATATCTCTGCTGGACACCTGGACTCAGTCCCTTTTTAAAAAAAAACAGAGAAATCTCCCCCTCGCCTCCTCTCCCCAAGCCCCCACCTCCTCACATGCAGATAATGGAAAATTAATTTCTCCTCTGATCACAGTTTTGTGGTGTCTACTGGAGAGATGGATGTGATGGGCAGGTGAACACAATGCTGAGGAGAGAGTGGAATGTAGATGAAGGTGGTCACATTGCACCACTAAGAAATGCCCACCATCCGGTTTTGCATTAGGGTCTGCAGTTTAGGAGAGGGGTCATCGAAAATAGACCAAATTTGCTACATTCATCTCAACAGGTAGTATCAATTGAACATTCAAATACAAAAAAAAAAGTATTTTCCTTTCAGCGGAAGAAGAAGAAGGAGAAGAAGAAGGAAACGCAGGATGTTGCTCAGCTAACATGGCTCAGGTATTCCAGATGGTTTTTAAGGTGATGATGTGGTATCTGTGGTAGTTGCATGGTGTTGATAAGTAGTTGCTAGGTGGTTGCTAAGGTGTTGCTATGGTATCCTTGGTAGATTTTGTTCAATGAAAGATTTATTGTCCGGACTGTTCAAGTTCCCATCTGGGTGTAGTTTCCATGTTCTCCCTGTGTCTACGTGGGTTTCCTCCCACAGTCAAAAAACATGGAGGTCAGGTGAATTGGGTACTCTAAAATGTCCATGTGTGTGCACCCAGTGATGGATAGGCGCACTGTCCTGGGCTTGTCTAGGATAGTCTTTAATGCCGTGCACTGAACAGCATTAAGCAGATAAGATAATGGATGGATGGATTTATTGGGCATTGATTTTTAAGTCAGAAACCTTTTTGTAATATTTGATGAAATTCTCTTTATTGTGGAAGCTATTAGTAAATTAATCAGTGTGTCTCCAGGCTTTTTAACTGGCAAATGGACCACCATCCTTGAATGAATCTCAAAGATGAAAAGTGATGAGTGCTGACATTATAAAAAAGAGAACAAATAACCAGTCATGAGGACAACTGGCAGCTGTAAAAGATGTAAAACATAGTATATTTGAATGTCCGGGACTTGTAATGTCCCCTTGAAGTCTCTCCTTACAGGTAATAAGAACATCATAGCACAGCCCACAGAGCCTGCTCAGTCAATAAGTCATTAGTGGCCTGTGTCTCAGACCCTGTGATTCTGCTTGGTGACCCTGTGTGTGTGCTGTGCTCTTGCTGCTGTCGCTATGACACACTCACAAGCCTCTCAGTGGCAGCTACAGTGCCCCAGCATGTGTTTGAGACTTACAGTCACTATGACACACACTGCTCAAACACACTTGAGAACTGGTAAGATAGGAATCACTCAGGGCCCGATCAGTAATCAGCTTTCTGCAGCAGTTTCAGGTGCAAATCGGATGCATTCTGCACGTGTTATGTATAAAACTGGCGCCTGAGCCAAACTGTGCAGTTTATGTGTCACGTGCATTCAAAACTCAAAATGTGCTCATCTGCTTCATACATTCACATGCACAAAACCTGGACTGAGATAAGGAAAACCCAGTTAATTAAGCGTTTAGATAATTAGTTAATTAAGATTTTACAAATAACTTTCTTATTGAAAAATGAGCAATTTTACCACATGGATTATTATGGCAATCAGCCAAGGAGTCCAAATTTGGCTTCTTTTTAATTTGGAACTAGAGCTGCAAGGCTAACATTGCTAACAAATGCTAAAACTCAACATCATCTATGAATATGACAACCTCATAATGAGCTATACAGTTCATCATCAGCTTCACTGACCATATAGGTACACTTTGTGGTTCTACACTTATAAACTGTAGTGTTTCTCTTAGCCTCCTTTCACTCAGTTCTTCAATGATCAGGAGACTCACAAAACCACTAATGGAGGATTGGAGGACCAACACAACAGCAACAGATGAGCTACTGTCTCTAACTTTACATCTACAAGGTGAACCAACAAAGTAGGTGTGTCTAATAGAGTGGACAGTGAGCTAACAGCTCTGTTGTAGCTCACTAATATCATGCAACACACACTAACACACTGGGCAATAAAAAGTTATGTTCAGCTGGCATCAAAAGACTGACTTTCTAAAACTGTGAAATAAAACAGCAGTAAGGTGCTAATAATGTGCTATATGTTTTTAATAGATATTGGTGACTAATATTTGAACAATTCATTCTGATGATGAGAGAACAGCACAAAGAACATCAAACAGTTCTGACAGTGCAACACATGAATCAGAAAAAAAGGCGTGAAAAACAAGGATGACAGCAGTACTACAGAGCTTTCCACTGTTATAACCTGTACTTTCTCCTTCCCTGTTTCATACTATAAATCTTTGATTTGTAAATTAATTACCACTCAGTCTCACTCACATATACACAGAGGATGGTTGAAAGTTTGTGAACTGTTTATATTTCTGCATAAATCTGACCTAAAACTTGAACTTCACTGTTGAACAGTCCTGCGCATCAGCTTGGAGGAATCGTGAACTGTATGACCCATGTTCTCCTGACATTCAGCTCACATACATATGTTCTGACATTTTCCTTTAGAATTTGTTGGTGTATCTTGGGATTCATTGTTCAGTCAATGATGGCAAGTACTACTGGCCTAGATGTAGCAAAACAGGCCCAAACCATGAGACTACCACCACCATGTTTCCCAGATGGGATGATGTTTTATGCTGAAATGCAGTGTTTTCCTTTCTCCAAATATTGCACTTCTCATTGTTACTAAAAATATATATCTTCTTCTCATTTGTCCACAAAACATTGTTTCAATAACCTTTTTTGTCCATATGATCTTTTGCAAACTACAGACTGGCAGCAATGTTCTTTTTTGGAGAGCAACTTCTTTCTCCTTTGAACCCTGATATGCACACCATTGTGGCTCAGTGTTCACCTGATAGTGGACTCATGAAGTTACCTTGGGTTCAAATACAGTATATTGGGTTACCTTACCTTTTCTAGTCTGATAAGCATCAACAACATTTCAGAAATATTCTTTGTTCATGCCATGATACACTTCAACAAATGTGTAGTGAAGATCAGACATTGATAGATCCCTGTTTTTTAAATAAAACAGGGGACCAACTCACACTTGATTATAATCCCATTGATTGACAACAACAGACTCAGATTTCACCTTCAAATTACCTGCTAATCCTAAAGTTTCACATACTGATGTCACTCAAAGTAATTATACCATTTGTTTGATTGGTTTATCTTTATCTAGTTTTTGGACTTGTCTGATAGTCCAAAAGTATACAGAGAAACAGATGGACTACGGTCTGTAATTGTAGCTACAAAGGGCACCTATATGCTCAGTGGAGTTGATACAATTGACAGTGAGTGTAGATACATGAATAACATGTTATGGCTGATCGGTGGAAAACAATACAGAAGTTATAATATTTAGATATAAAAAAATTCAAATATATAAATATTTTATATACCATATATTTCAAAATACCATAGTATGTGTGCTGTGTTTGTGTCTCAGTGTGTGTGTGTGCGCTCGTGTATGTGTGTGTATGTGATGTCCTCAGAGATAAAGCAGCTCCCTGTACAGCCTGAGGCCATACAAACAGCCTCACCGGAGCCTCATGTCAACCTCACCATGAAGAGCAAAGCTACAGAGCATGCAACCCTTCTCTCCTCTCAATCCCTCTGCCAATTTGTAGAATGAGAGCACACAGAATGCCACCACTGACTTTAAACCAGTCACATAGCATCTGCCTCACAGTCACGATGCATTTGCCTCACAGTCACAGTAATGGAAGTATTTCTAGGGATGAGTGATACTTTCCCTATGGGGAATAAAAATACTGTTTGCTTTGTTTCACATGCAGTCTTGCTGGCAGGTAAAGACAGAAAATAAAAAAAACCAGATAAGAGCAAAGTTTGATTTCACAGTCTGAGCCTGGATCCTTGCCATCAAACTAATTACCAAAGCATTAAAGCAGAGATTGTTGACCCAGCACCATTGCTGCCCCTAATTAAGCATGTTGACTTCACTCAGAAATTATATTTACATATTTTTCCACTTAGCCCAGATCTGCCAAGACTTGTTTGAAGTCAATTTTTTGCTTCTTTAGTGTAGAACTGGAGCTACGAGTTTTAACACTGCTAACCACTAGAAAACAATAGCTGTCTAAATAGCCCAGTTGTACACCAACTTACACCATTAATATGTTTCCCAAGCTGCTCAATCCACAGCCAGATGTTGTTTAAGGTCTCCCAGTCAATGTGTTATCAGCAGTGGCGTCTCTAGAATAGAAAGTCAGCTGGGGCACACTCAATTCTGTGGGCAGCATCCCACTCATTAGTGAAACTACACACAAGCACCTACTTGCTCAATTAATTCAACCACAAATGCACCTCTTCAATGAAATTCCAAAAAGCATAATCCAGTGTTGTGCCGTGAGATGCATCCCCTGTCTGGAAACTTACCAGTGGTTTTCTGTTGCCTTTATTTTGTTTATTGTGGCCAACGGAATTTAAATACAATCCATTCCAGTCATGAATAAAGGAAATAAACCTTTTACTGAGGTAAGATGACTGTCTGTGTGTTATCTAACTGTTAACTTTCATTAAATTGTCGACTTGATTCATTGTATTGCCTTGCTGGCAGTTATTGTGATGTTTTTGAGTGGCAAGTTGCATAGCAACACTGATATCATAAGTGATATTCACATAAGCACACATATGCAAATCTTTCATTATTTATTGGCTGCTCCCAGCATGGGGAGAGCATAAGTGTGCCCCACAGCTCATTATTGAAAGCGTATTGAATATGCATAAAGTGTTTTCTACTGCTCACATGCGTAAATGGACGCTGACGGGTTGGCTGTTAGATGTTTTCTTACATGTGAACAGTGGTGTAGGTTTCAGTTCAGTGATTACAATGCTCAGTAGTCCATACTGCTGAAGCTGAGCCCAGAAGTACTAAACCAAACATCAGTCTGGAGCAAGGGGTGTCTTTTTTGTGCTGAATTTCTGATGTTTGGTTTGGTATTTTTGAAAATCAGTCTAGGGAGTGTCCACTTTGGGAAAAATGGACATCAGTTGGTGGGTCAGGGTATGATTATTGTATTGACACTGATAGGACTTTTTGATTAGATTAAAAAAACAGGCTTAACTTGTTTTCATATCTGGATGCTGTTTGAGTGAGCTGAGAAACGTTGTGCTGTTTGTTTACATTTACGTCATGTCTCTGCTCTCGTCTTGCCCCGTCATGTCTCATCATTGTGCTCACCTGTGTCTTGTTATTCCACAGCCCTGGTTCCCCATCCCATGTGTGATTGTTTGTTTTAAATGTTCCCTTGTGTGTCAGTCTTTGTCATGCCACTATGACTTTGAATTGAGTTTATGTATCACAGCCACATCAAGTTCAAGAGTGTTTCCCAGTAAACAGTATGTACATTAATAAACATTTTGTCGTACCCTGCATCTGCCTCTACACCTCCATCTGACAGTAGATATATATA
>BRDA01067295.1:0-12964 GCA_036984385.1 Crenuchus spilurus | reverse complement strand
GCGGGTGTTTCACTGAGTGGGGCATACCTGTTTGACACCTGAATGGGTGGAGAGTGGTGTTCAGGGGGGCTAGCTTTAGCCTTAGCTTTCCGACTATGCGTCACCCATTTGCCCCGCTGTGAGGGCTCTAATGCCGGAGTCGAGGGGGTTCTAACTCTCCCTAAGGCAGCCGGGGGTACTAATCCTTGCTCTCTAGCCCTTAAAAAACCCCGGATGCGCGCCTCCAACTGGTCCACTTGTTCCACCAGAGAGCTAACTAGCTGACACTTAGCACAAACACAGTCATTAGCATTACCATTAGCACTAATGGTGGACATGGGGTTTAAACTATACATGCCACACTCTGAACACACAAAAAGCTCAGCTCCAGCCATAGTGAAACGTGTACTTACCGCTTGTGCTGATTAAAACTTACACCAAACGAGCTGTGCTGAGTTGGCAAACAGCTACTCCACCTTCAGTAGCTAAACCTGATAAAACCTGTAAGAGAGTCTGTAAAACAATCTAACAATGATTAATGTGTAAAATAATACAATATGCCAAACGGTGATAGTATTAGATATAAGCAACAGGAAAAAATTCAAACACTATAATACACACTTATAGTTTATTTACTGAAATCAACATATTGGGGGCAGCCGTGGTCTAGTGGTTAAGGATCTGGTCTGGTGACCTGAAGGTTGCCAGTTCAATCCCAGGGCAGGTCACGAGCCCTTGAGCAAGGCACCTAACCCCCAGTTGTAAGTCGCTTTGGATAAAAGCGTCTGCTAAATGCCTCAAATGTAAATGTAAATGTAAACACAAGAGACAAACAACTTAGCCACGAGCACAGAGCCACGAGCACAGAGCAAAGGTCGGGTTGCCAGATGAGTTAAACAGACTTAGTTGCAAATTCCTCCTCCAGCTGTTTTCTTAGTACCACTTACCACTTTTGTTGCCCCGTCCCAACTTTTTGAGGCATGTTGCTGCCATTAAGTTCTAAACGAGTTATTATATTTTGTGAAATGGAAAAATGTCTTATTTTCAGCATCTGATCTGTGTTCTATGGCCTACTGTGAATAAAATATGTGTCTATGAGATTTGCAAATCATTGCATTCCATTTTATTTACATTTTACACAGTGTCCCAACGGTGGAATTGGGGTTGTTTTTTAGAAACAACTGTTGATGTGCAGTTAATGTGGAATGTAGAAGACAGATGTTAATATCACTCTTTATATCCTCTCTGTGTCTTCTACAGGGATTGGGATAGGGATGCTCTGTGTCTCCACATTGGTGTGCCTCTACTACAACGTCATTATTGCTTGGACATTTTATTATCTTGGTAGCTCCTTTCAGAGTCCACTGCCATGGTCCTGTGATGCTGCTGCTAATGCTTTGCTGTGTGTAAGTGTTCTTTAATTTGGGGGTTTATTCTCTTATGTTAAACTGAGGAATCTTTACTAATGAATTGTATTTATCATAGTTTATTATAAATGACAGTACTGAATTGAATTTTAGAACCATATACAGTTTCCTAGAGTCACAATAGTTATTTAAAAGCTCTAAAAGTTATTCTGATCTTTTTCTACATTCATCTTCAAACAGCTTTTATTTTATTGAAAGCATTTATTTACTTTGTAGTCTGTCCATGTGTTTGACACTTTATAGTGCTATATAATGTAGCTTTTATTAATAAATATTTTTATTTATTAAGTTATTTAACATTTTTTTTTATTTTAATTTATATTTATTTTATTTATAGATATAAAAGTGATGTTTTAAACATACTGTAAAATTAAGTGCAACATCAAAAAAGTTTGTGAAAAAGTTCATTGTTGTTCATACTATAATTCATGATCAGAAATCCAGAATCTCACCTTATTAGACTATTTCATTTAGAGTTTGAGTAAATGTCTATTCAGACAGTATCAACATAAAGGCTTGAAGTATGTCACTTTATGTGTAATGAATTTAACATATACAGTATGACATTCAATTATGAACACAGATGAACTTTTTCACAATGTTGTAATTTTTGGAGATGCACTACTAGTTCTGTACTAAACCTTTTCTGCTTCTGAATCACAGAACACCACCAATGCCACATCCCAAAGTCCATCTGAGGTCTTCTGGAAGTAAGCTTACTCTTATATGTTGCTGTGTTATTTGCAGTCTGACTCCGAAGCAAATAGTTTTAATATGCTCTCCATGTTTTAAAAAAAGTGTTTAAAATGTTTTTGTTGCTGCTGCAAAAATGAGAATGTCCAGTCTTAATTGCATTTTCAACCTTTTAATACAACTTAATAGAATATCTTCATTTACAATGCAATTCAGAAGTGTGGAGTAACCATACAAGATTAGTTTAAATACTAAAGTTTATTATACGAGATTTGTGATTAATTAAGTTTTGTGCAATATACACACTACTGCTTAAAATAATTTTCCATGACAACACCTTTTATTTCAGAAGAAAAGTATTTTTCTCTGTTTTAAGACTATGATAATAGTATATGATAATACACAAATCCTGCTGCTCCAGGTACTCACTGTTCTAAGGAAGAAGGCTTGAGGTAGGAAAGTGTGACCACTGTTTAGCTCAGCTTTAGTGTCTCCAACAAGTGAGTTTATAGGCTTTAGTACAGCAGTTTACTCTGCACCAGAAATTTAGCACTTATTTTACACAAGGCATCATGAGACATATCGTACATACACTGGAATAGGAGATATTAATCCATAAATATTAATAAATACTTTATACACTTGAATAGGAGATAATAGTCCATAAACAACCTCAGTAAACACTATTAATCACTAGAATATGAGATATGTGCAAGCAGTATTCAACTAGAGTATATCTTTGAAAAGAAATAATTTATCTTGTTTAACATTAGTGAAATAATTCCTGTACCACTAATGTTAGTTGAAAGCACATATCAACAATATTTCTATGTCCCACGAAATATGTTAAGAACTGTACTTTATGTCTTCATGTTCACTGTCAACAACTTGTTGGAGACACAAAATCTGAAGGTGAGAAAATGATTCTGAAATAAAATCCATTATTCTCTCTCTCTCTCTCTCTCTCTCTCTCTCTCTCTCTCTCTCTTTCTCTCTCTCGCTCTGTATCTCTCTCTGTATCTCTCTCTCTCTGTATCTCTCTCTGTATCTCTCTCTCTCTCTCTCTCTCTCTCTCTCTGTATCTCTCTCTGTATCTCTCTCTCTCTCTCTCTCTCTGTATCTCTCTCTGTCTCTCTCTCTCTCTGTATCTCTCTGTATCTCTCTCTCTCTTTCTCTCTGTGTGTGTGTGTGTCTCTCACTCTCTCTCTGTCTCTCTCTGTATCTCTCTCTGTATCTCTCTCTGTATCTCTCTCTGTATCTCTCTCTGTATCTCTCTCTCTCTCTGTGTATCTCTCTCTCTCTCTCTCTCTCTCTCTCTCTCTCTCTCTCTCTCTCTCTCTCTCTCTCTCTCTCTCTCTCTCTCTCTCTCTCTCTCTCTCTCTCTCTTTGTTTTGCAGTGTACAGGTGTTGGGGGTGGTACAAAGTCAAGGCCTGCATGATCCAGGGCCAGTGAGGTGGCAGCTTGCTCTGTGTTTGCTGGCTGCCTGGGTTATCATTTTCCTCTGCATGCTGAAGGGCATTCGCAGCTCTGGAAAGGTAAGCTTCAGCTAAGGATTGCATAGGTTCATATGGAAATATTTCCAGTCAAGACTAGATATTCACACCCACTGGACTTTGGATCAGTATCAGATCCAAAGACTTTACATTTGCAATGAGCTAACATATAACTAATTACATCATTATTGTAACATATAGTTAATGCGGTAACTTGACTCACAGTTAGTTCACAATGCTGGATTTCAATTTTGTCACACTTTTAAACAAAACGTGAATGAAGAAAAATGATTGCATTTACAGAACCCTCAATTCCAAAGAAGTTGAGACACTGTGTAAAATGTAAATAAATATAAATAAACATACTGTAAAGTATCGCCCTCACACAGTGGTGATTGGTTGCTAGGGTGGTTCTTTTCTTGTCATTGCCACTGGGTTAGTTCAGTTCAGTGATAGGTTGCTGGGTTGAGCCTCTTTCCCCTTGTTGTTTAGCGACCATAATCTGGCACGCCCCCCCCCCCCCTTTTCATAAAAAGAAGAAGAAAGCAATGAAAGAAAGGTGGGTAAAACCTGCATTACACTCACCACACTCCCATCCATAACGCACACACCCCCCCTTTCAAAAATCCTGGATCCGGGCCTGATAATGAGCACTTCACGCTCAGCTTGTGTCTGGCTTTCTTATAGGCTTGAGTGCAGTAGTCTGGGATGAAGTCATTTGTTCATTTCATTCAGTTTACAGGCTCCTTGTCTGCACACAGGCTTATGTAGGGGTTTTTGTTCTGCCTTGACTTGTAATCCTCTCAATCTTCATTTCTCAGTCGCAGGTCTCCTCTCAGTCATGGTTAAGGTAGTCCAGAATGTTGCTTTCTTTGTTATTTCGTGGATTTGTTTTTTGTTACCTGAGGTGGAAGTGCGCCAGTAAAACCACAAGCTTGGCGAGCTACTGCCATATTTCCAGGTGTGGTACGGTATGGCGGCTCCTCCTCCATTTGTTAGTGCTCAGTGTGCCACAGAAGTATGGAGGCTTTCGTAGAGATCACTAGTGTAGGGCTGCACCTGAAAAGTTTAGGAATCTATTTAGACCTACCCCAGGGTGCCCCAAAGCTGGCACTGCACCTGTTGAGCATGGGAATCTGTTTATACCCAGCCCAGGTGGCAATGCACCTCAGTTAAAGGTTGAGACTCTGCCTTTAGTGCCATTGAGGTAAGTTTTGTTTTACTTTCAGAGCTTCATTTTTTCTCTCTCTCTTTGAGTTCAGCAGAAACGTGTGTACCACATCTTTCCATCTCCACCGCATCCCTGACTTTGACTTTTATGGTTTGTTTAGTATTTTGGGGTTGCTTTTCCTTTGTTTTTTAGCCACTCCCCTCTGTGCACTTGAATCTTACCTGGCCACCGTCACCTGATATGTATTCTATGTTCTATTGTGAATAATATGGGGGTCTATGAGATTTGCAAATCATTGCATTCTGTTTTTATTTACATTTTCTTACGCTTCACACTGCATACCTCTTTTAGAATTGGGGTTGTATTTCTTTCCACGTGTGTCTTTCACGACATGTCTGTCTCTGTGTCTTCGCCCCCTTCACGTCACCCTGTTAGGTTAATGTGCGGCATCTGATCCCTCAGACTCTTAGTCTATGTTTTCATATTAGCCACAGCTTCTTCTTTGTTTTGATAGTCCCAATGTTTTGTTTAGTGGTATTTGTCATAGTAAAATCTGTCATTTGGATCCCACGTTACAGGGCTGATGTAATCTCCTAATTCTTACCAACAAATACAATCCAGTACCCCAAGATAACCTATGGTTAATACCATTTGTTAAATATCTTTAATAATCATGTAGTTATTACTGCTCCCCACATTGTATGTACACAGCAGTACATACATATCCATTATAACACATAGGCCTTGTTCATACCTGGTATTAATAGCCATCGTGACTGATCTGATGTCATTGGGGTGGAGTCCTGAAGGGGATGTCAAAAGTTTCACTCCACTCACCCTGTCCTGACTGCAAACTTAAGTTTAATTGACTTTCTGAAAAGATTTCAATTTGTTCCTTTTTACTAGAAAAATGAATATAATAAACCTTTAAGGTGCCTGACTGGATGATGTATCTTTATGGGTACATTTACACTTACATTGTTTGACGAAAAGTACCAGTGTAGTATCTGTAACACTTGGGGTTTGAGCTGAAGTGAAGAGAAGCAGGCTGATAAGAAGGATCCACACTGGGACGTTTAATTGACAAACAAAACAGGAAAGAATGTGCATCAAGCACTACCATACACTACATTACATTGCATTTAGCGGACGCTTTTATCCAAAGCGACTTACAATAGTGGGAAAGTACAGATGCGGAAAAATAATACTAGGGTTGTACTAGTATTTACTAGTACTAGTATACTAGAATTAACATTTGGATATCGAATGCTGAGTGCATATCAGTACTCTTGGGGAGTATTTGGGATCACTAGAGCAGGTGCTCTTTGAAGAGCTCGGTTTTTAGGAGTTTCTTGAACCCAGTGAGGGACATCTCTGCTCTAGTGGTGGTAGGCAGCTTGTTCCACCATTTGGGAACTACTGAGGAGAACAGTCTGGATTGCTTTGTGTGAATGTTAGGCAAAGCAATGCGACGTTCAGTGGAGGAGCGCAGCGACCGGGCAGGGATGTAAGCTTTTAAGAGCGAGTGTATATAAGGGGGAGCCTGCTCTGTCATCACCTTATAGGCGATCGTGCAGGCTTTGTGTTTGATCCGGGCAGCAATCGGAAGCCAGTGTAGCTCAATGAGCAGTGGGGTGACATGTGCCCGTTTTGGATGGTTAAAAACCAGACGTGCTTCTGCATTCTGGACCATCTGTAGTGGTTTAATAGTGCAGGCTGGGAGGCCTGTTAGCACAGCGTTGCAGTAATCGAGGCGTGAGATAACCACAGCTTGCACCAAGAGCTGAGTGGCATGTTGTGTTAGGAACACTAATGACATTAACGTTCACATTCACGGGCTACATTCAGATTCACATTCCTTTGCTACATTTAATGACTGACATAGATGAGCACACACAAGGGGATTATATAAGACACAGCAGGGATGGTGGTGATAATAGATAGGTGTAGCACATTATCAGATGGGACTGAGTGAGTGAGGCAGGGATGCAGAGGTAACAGCACGTTTAGTCAAAAACACAGACAGAACACATCACAAGACGGGGCGTGACAGTACCTTTTTTCTCACAGTGTACAGAAATGTTTACTTGTTTAGTAGTGAGTAGTGAGAATTTGTGACTAGGGTAAAGGTGCCTTGCACATTTACTACAGCAACCTCCAAAATGCTGCAAGTCTTTATTTGTGTACCTTTATGAACCTTTATGCTACGTCTACTCAAAAACATACAGGAGAGGAGTCTTACTGATCAACTACGTTTGGGCTCAGACATAAAATCCTGTACATTTGATGAGTTAAGCTTAATTTCATAATTATCTGATTATTAATTCCCTCAGGTGGTGTATGTGACGGCCACCTTCCCCTACTTTGTGCTGTTAGTTTTGATCATCAGAGGAGCCACTCTGGAGGGCTCTCTACAGGGCGTGGCTTTCTATCTCACTCCAGTCTGGGGGCGACTGGCTAATGCACAGGTCCAGTCTTTTACTACTTGTTTTGTGTTTTTGTGTACATGCTTGAGTTATCTGTTGGTCTTTGTACCTAAAATCACCACAGATGTGTAATGGTATGTGATTGGTTTGTGTAGGTGTGGAATGATGCAGCATCACAGATATTCTACTCACTGGGCATTGGAGTAGGAGGGCTTCTCTCTATGGCCTCCTACAATAAATTTGACAATAATGTTATCAGGTTAGTTCTTCTATATGTTATCTTGGCCAAGTATCCCAAAAGCTATCTTAACTGGTAGAGTGTTCAAAGCAATGCTTGCTCTACCATTAAACAATGGTGTTGGGTTGAGATGATTATGAGAAAATCCAAAGCTTGATTTTTGTTTATTGCACTGTGTGTGTGAGGCAAAGCGATTTCATTCATTGACTGTTCTGTACCAGGGACACCCTCGTGATCACTATAGGAAACTGTGCCACCAGCTTTTTTGCAGGATTTGCAATCTTCTCCATCCTAGGACACATGGCCTGGAGAAAGGGTGTGCCTGTGGAAGAAGTGGCAGACACAGGTAAATCTAGTCTAGCGTGTCTGCTTACACAAAGCAACAGTCACTCCTCAATTCTGCCTCAGACATGCGGTGTTGAATGCAGTGAAACTGGTGAGCTGTACTAATTTGTTTTTGTTACACTATCAGGTCCTGGCCTGGCCTTTGTAGCATACCCAGAGGCCTTGGCTCTTCTACCTGGTTCAGTATTCTGGGCCATTCTGTTTTTCCTGATGCTCTTTATGCTGGGAGTGGACACACTGGTGAGGCTCTTTCATTTACACTCATCCTTCTTTGATCTTTGACCCCCTGCTACTGTTAGCCAACAGAATCTTAACTTGTGTTGTGTAAGATTTCCTAGCAAAGTATCCTCATTCTCTCATCAGAAGTATATACATACACACATTTTATTCTTATTATTCTGTACAATTTAAACACAGAAACGGTCCTTTACATTGTGTCAACATTTCATGAGGAATAGACCAACAGAAATGCTGAAAATGACAGACACATGGACCAAAAGTTTTAGAACACCCCAATTTTTCATTCATTTATTGCAATTCAAGTCATTCAAGTCCAGTGAACATTTTAAAGTGATACAAAGGAAAGTGATGAGCTGCCATTGTTTTAGAAAAGTAAAGTTACCCAAAACTGAGAATTAAAGTACATTACAGAATTACACACAAAGGTTTTTGTCAGGAACATGAAATGGGTTAACAGCCCAAAGCTGTTCTGCAGTAATGGAGGTAAATCAAACATTGAAAGCTGGTGCTACTAATCAATCATTTTACATACAAAACTGGGGTGTTCTAAAACGTTTGACCAGTAGTGTACATTAAAAGATGAGAGAAAGGGTCACCTGGAAATGATAAACAATCATTTGTTTCATAAGTCAATTAGCCAAAACATGTTTGGAGACTAACATTGCTACCAAACACCAGATTTCAGTAGTCACCTAAATAGACTAGCCATTTCTGTAAAATTACGGCATCAAATTCTTTCTCAACCTGCTCATCTCACAGACCAGTCGACGTGTTTTAGCACATTGTACGACAGTATGAACCATTTAAGAACATGTTCACCTGTAAAGTTGTGTTGATATGTGATATTGTGACATTCTTATTGATTGTAAAGTGAAATTTGTTCATACACCCGCCGGTTTACAGCCTGATGCTTTACCACATGTCTTATGACAAATCATGATGCAGTATGCAACTTCCTGCTTTAAACGTGCACATACATGTGTGTTCAATTCTCTGCTCCTGCTGCATTCTTCTTTTTTTCTCTTTTCTTTCTCTCTCTCTCTCTCTCTCTCTCTCTCTCTCTTTATCTCTTTATCTGTCTCTCTCTCTCTCTCTCTCTTTATCTGTCTCTCTCTCTCTCTCTGTCTCTCTGTCTCTCTCTTTATCTCTTTCTCTGTCTCTCTCTTTGTCTCTCTATATCTCTTTATCTGTCTCTCTCTCTTTCTCTGTCTCTTTGTCTCTCTATCTTTATCTCTTTATCTGTCTCTCTCTCTCCCTCTCTCTCTCTCTCTCTCTCTATCTCTTTCTCTGTCTCTCTGTCTCTCTCTTTGTCTCTATATCTCTTTATCTCTCTCTCTCTCTCTCTTTGTCTATCTTTATCTCTCTCTCTCTCTCTCTCTCTCTCTCTCTCTCTCTTTATCTCTTTCTCTGTCTCTCTGTCTCTCTCTTTGTCTCTCTCTATATCTCTTTATCTGTCTCTCTCTCTCTCTCTGTCTCTGTCTCTCTCTTTGTCTCTATATCTCTTTATCTGTCTCTCTCTCTCTCTCTTTCTCTGTCTCTCTTTGTCTATCTTTATCTCTTTATCTCTCTCTCTCTCTCTCTTTATCTCTTTCTCTGTCTCTCTCTTTGTCTCTCTCTATATCTCTTTATCTGTCTCTCTCTTTCTCTGTCTCTCTTTGTCTCTCTATCTTTATCTCTTTCTCTGTCTCTCTCTCTCTCTCTCTATCTCTCTTTCTCTGTCTCTCTGTCTCTCTCTTTGTCTCTCTATCTTTATCTCTTTCTCTGTCTCTCTCTCTTTCTCTGTCTGTCTTTGTCTCTCTATCTTTATCTCTTTATCTGTCTCTCTCTCTCTCTCTCTCTCTCTCTCTCTCTCTCTCTTTATCTCTTTATCTCTCTCTGTCTCTCTCTTTGTCTCTCTCTATCTCTCTCTCTCTCTCTCTCTCTCTCTCTCTCTCTCTCTCTCTCTCTCTCTCTCTCTCTCTCTCTTTATCTCTTTATCTCTCTCTGTCTCTCTCTTTGTCTCTCTCTATCTTTATCTCCTTATCTGTCTCTCTCTCTCTCTCTCTCTCACTATCTGTCTTTATCTCTTTATCTGTCTCTCTCTTTCTCTGTCTCTCTGCCTCTCTGTTTGTCTCTCTCTCTATCTTTATCTCTCTCTCTCTCTCACTCTCTCTCTCTCTCAGTTTGGTAACATGGAGGGAGTTACCACTGCAGTGCTGGATGAGTTTCCTCAGCTCAGGTCCAATATGAAGCATAAGACTCTGTTTCTAGCTCTGCTCTGCTTTGGATTCTACCTGATGGGCCTGTTGCTGGTCACTGATGTGAGTGCTAGCTGACCTTTTTCAGTGGATTTTCATTTTGTAGTGAATAATGATCCGTGTTTACATACTCTATCAATATATACCGTATCAAACATAATATATATGTTTAAAATAATATTGTTTTATCATAAAATATATAAAACTTCAGTTTTCTATTACAGAGACCGTGTGTGTCTGTTAAATGAAGTCTGTCTTTGTGAGTGTATAAGATTTCACACTACATTTAGCACATTTCTCATCTTTGTGTTTGTACATATGATTTTGTAACAGGGAGGAATATACTGGTTCACCCTCATAGACTCTTTCAGCACCAGTTTTGGTCTCATCATTATCACTCTCTTCATGTGTCTGGGCATCTCTTTCTTTTATGGTGCGTTTCACATGCTCACATCACCATAACAGCAGCACTCAGTGTCTCCAGTTTGATATAAAGCTAGTTCCTATAGTTTCATTCCATGGATGTGTATGGTTTATTGAGGCTATGCTACATTTTGTTATTAACCCCCCACATGTTTTTATGAAACATTTAAAATCACATACTGTCACCTCTGTGTGGTATTGTACTGTGCCACATTAAACATGAGAATACTGTGAAAACGTTTGTTGTTGTTCATTATTGAATTAAAAAAGGTCAACTTTTATTTTGAATTCATTACACCTGAATGACATTTCCAGCCTTTTTTATGTTCCTGTTGTAATATATATGATTTAAGGCTTGTGAACATGAGAAATCCAGACTCAAATGAACCAAAATTCACTTTTTTAAATTAAATTATGAGCACAAACTTTTTGACAGTATGTTTATTTTTGGAGATTAGTAGTTTGGGTGCTAACAGTTGAATATGTTATATGAGTGTTAATGTCTATTTGTATGTGCTTTGTTTAATTCAGGGGTGAACCAGTTCTGCCAGGACATAGTGGACATGATCTGTCGCTGTCCACCCTGGTGCACTAAAGCACTGTTCTACTTCAAAGCATGTTGGGTATTCTGCACACCCTTCTTATTACTGGTGAGTACAGTGTCAGTGGCTGAATTGTCTGTATTGCCAGTGTGTTCTGTGCATATTTGCTCAGAATCAGTTGAATGTTATGATCCTGACTTTAGCTCTGTGGATGCTCCTCAGTCTGATTTGACAGGAGTTGGGGTGCAAAATATGCCTTTGATGATGATGATTAATATTAATACAGGGTTTCTGCTGGTCTTTAAAAAGATGACAAGTTTTAAAATGTCTTAAATACAGTTTTGACAGGTCTTTACTGAGTTGACTGAATTATGAACAAAAAATGAAACCAACAGAGAACTACTAACACAAAGTCTGCAGCCTAGAATAAATGTATCAGAGCACGTCCAGCTAGTGTTTGTGATGTGTCTTGTAATGAAGAAATATCTGTTATAGAAGTAATAAATTAATATTGCTTCTGTTGACATTACTTTAATCTAACATGGGTAAGTGGGTTGAACATTTGAGTTGAACCCCGCTGTACATTGTGGAAGAAAACACTAAAACTCGGAACTTTCAGTATAAAGACAGTTAGAAAAACAGGAAGCTACTGTGAAAAGCCACCTGCAAACACCTGCTATCACCTGTATGCACATCAGCAGAGTCTGCCCCAGTGTGACCCACTCTGCACTAACATTAATCCCTGCAGCTCTGTTAAGCAACGTCTGGACAACATTTGGATCTATTAGTGAACCTCCACAAATTAGAATATCACGAGAAAGTTAATTTCTATTTATAACTGATTTCTAAAATTTAAATTGTGATATATTTTATATTCTTTACACATAAATTGAACATTTTCAAGCCTCTTTATGTTTAAATGTTGATACTGTTTGAACTCTAAATTAAATATTCTAATCATTTGAGATTCAGGATTGAGGTTTACATAAGACCACGTTCAGACAGCAGACAAATTTGTTTCTCAAATCCCATCTGCTTAGATGAACGACCGCACTGTTATTTGTTAGTAATTACATCTGTGCTGGTGACCTTCAGAGTTGCCAGGTTTGTAGTTTTCCTGCAAAATTATAGTATTTATTTTAAAGCACTCCTGGTGTAAAATTTCAGAGGAAAAATCATTATTTTTAAATTTGTTGAAAAATAGATGTCTTATGTAGACTTCCTACTATAAGAAGACTACAGCGGAGGGATCTGAAAGCATACATTCTAAGACTAAAATTAATTAATTAGGAATAATAAAAAGTAATTATAACTTCCTCAGACATCAGATTAGACTTTTTTTGGGTTAGCTTTAAGTTTGTTTAGGGTTTCTGTCAGACAGTGGGCTGCAGGATTGTGTGGGACATGGCAACTTGAGCCTTTGTGATGCTTGTTGGATCCCCGCACTTCTGTCCCTCTGGATTTGACGTGTTGTTTTTTGTCGTGTTGTGATGTGAAAGGCAATTATAAATCCAATTTGAGCGGCCAGAGCATCTGGTCTTTGTTCAAACCACCTCCAACTGTGACTTTTCAGATTGAATTTGTTTTTTGGCTGTCCTCACTACCAAAAATCAGTCTGGGTGCAATCGCTTGAAATGTCACTTTACATGTAATTAATACAGTATACAAACCGGATTCCAAAAAAGTTGGGACACTAAACAAATTGTGAATAAAAACTGAATGCAATGATGTGGAGGTGCCAACATCTAA
>BRDA01067294.1:2247-14822 GCA_036984385.1 Crenuchus spilurus | reverse complement strand
CACTCAAAATATCCACATCACTGCATTGTATGGCTGTTTCAAGTCTTTCTCTCTTACTCTTCTTCATAAAATGAAAAACATTGAGTCCTTCTTTAGAGCTGAACCAGAGCCCTTTTTTACGCTAGAAGGCTGAAGTTAGGGTTGAGCCGGATAAAGCATTTGTGACGAGTATGATCACGATATGAGTAAAACTCGTAAATATCCATGCTCGTGCTGAAGGAAAATCCTCATTGGGTAACTGACTATCTTCACAATCTGTGATTGGCCAGTCACACAGAAGCATCTCTTTGTGTGAGAGAAAGGGTGGCACAGCTCTGGCTGCATAGACAGTCACTCAGTCACACACACATGCACACACACACACACACACACACACACACACACACACACACATACACCTTAATCAATATTGTTTAACTTTTTGTCGAAAAAAATGCCATGAACTTTACGTGGTAAAAATAAAAAAAAATGATTGAAAGAAAAAATTCACTTTGATCATAAAATTAAAAAAAAATTAAAAAAGGAAGTTGTGTTATGTAAGACAACTCTTGTTCATGAATTTCTTTTGTGATCAAAAACATTGACTTGAATCTCAATTCTGAGGCTGTTCTGTAAATAGTTTTCGAATAAACAATACATATAGCAACTTCTGATCAATCCATATCAATTTCAGACTTAAAATAATGTACAGATTTAAGCCCCACCCACTTCCGAGTTAAACCACGCCCAATTCCGGTTTAGGCCCCGCCCACTTAGAGTGCAGATACAGATACAGATAATGTAGATGGTTGAAAAGATACAGATACAGTGGTGCTGTACTCGCTCATCCCTAGTTGAAATTATAAGATTTTAGTGCTGGATGTTCCAACACTTGCAAATGCAGTATTACAGTTTCTCTATGCTTATATTTGTGAAATGATTCATAATCCTCTACAGTCATCCTTTCAAAAGACGACTACTGTTCAATGCTCTACTGCAGGCAAATACAGGCTGTAATTTTGAGTAGAATTATAGACTTTCTCTCTGTGCTCTAGCATCAAATTGTTGTCATCAGGACACATTGTGTAACAGCAAGGACATAGGTGGAATCTCCATGAAGTCACCTTGCTGTGATTTGCATTGACTGCAGGGGCCTTGATCAGTTGAGCTCAAGCTAATTATCGGGATTTCTAGGCAAAGCAACGCATTACTGCACCTCCTCATGAAGCGGGCAGCATGGCCCATACTAATGCGCTCCCCATCCGGCCCGCTGAGTGCTGATGGTGATGGTGATGAGGTTGCGGCCCCCAGATTTTGCCTCATTATGCAAAGCTGGTGAGGTGACATGGATTAAGTCTAGATAACTTAGGGTGGAGTAACCAACATTGGCCGTATTAGCTGTGTTGTCTCTGAATTTGAAGGCAAGGACATCGCAATCAAATTGGAATGCAACATGAAGGAAAAAGGCAATGTGATCTGATTGCTGAGAGACCTAAACCACAGGAGGAATATATATGTATATATACGCTACACAGAATTTGTATCTACACTCAATGTCCATTTTAGCTCCACTGACCATATAGATGCACTTTGTAGTTCTATAATTACAGACTGTAGTCCATCTGTCTCTGTATACTTTGTTAACCTCCTTTCACCTGTTCTTCAATGGTCAGGACCCCCCACAGAGCGGTGGTGGATCATTCTTAGCACTGCAGTGACACTGACGTGGTGGTGGTGTGTTAGTGAGTGTAACACTGAATCAGACACAGCAGAGCTGCTGGAATTCACTATGTTAGCTCACTGCCCACTCTATTAGACACACCCTGTAGATGTAAAGTCAGAGACAGTATCTCATCTGCTGCTGCACAGTTTGTGTTGGTCATCCTTTAGTCCTTCATTGGTGCTCACAGGATGCTGTTGGCTGGATAGATTTGTTTGGTGCACTATTTTTGTGACACTGTGCAGCATCCAATTCACTAAATCAAACACCTTCACTTATCTTTAAGCCAAAGCTGAAGTCATAACCACCAGTACTTTGCCTGCCCACAGGTTTAAGAAGGTGCTTCAAAGAAGCTCCAGTAGGGGTCCATTCAGGACCGGTGCTAGGCATGAGGGTGCCCTAATCACAAATGCTTTGTGTGCGCCCATCCTGCCTCCCTCCACCATTTACGTAACATTTGGGGCCCCACACGCAGTGTGTGATCCTTGTCGGCGGAGCGCCGGCCCTGGGTCCAATTGACATACAAACTCTAATTAGCATCAGATAAGCCGTAAAGTTTCCTTATGGTCACAAACATAAGGCTTTACATTCCAATTTACAAAGCACACATTGACAGTGCAGAGCCCTTTCTCACCTAGAGGTGTCCTCAAAGCCCTACAGCTTTCTGCTCCTGCATCATACTTGACGAAGCTCTGAGAATGAGATCTCAGTGGCCTGTAAGTGATGTCTGCAGCAGCTGATGATTGTGTGTGATTTCCCACAGTGTTGACCATCAGGTCTTCAAATGGCTCCACCATCAACACCTTGTACAGCTGCTTTACAACCAGCAGAGAGATTGCTCCTTATCTGCCTCTCTTCTTGCTTGCTTTTTTTGTTCCTTTCATTCTTTCCACCCTCCCCCATCTCTTTTTTCTCTCTCCTTCCATCTCTTCAAGGTGGTGTGACAAGCTGCCAGGATGAAAGAGAAGTGGAATGGGAGGAGAAAGGGGGCAAAATTGAGCGGAGCGCTGAATCTCGTCCTCCTCTCTCCCCGCACCCAATCGCTCCTCCCAAGGTGCTGAATATCATCATTCTGTTCTGCTTTGGGATTGATTTTAGCCATCGGGCCCAGGCCCAGGGACATGAACAAAACTTCAACAGCAAGGAGAGGGCATTTCTTCCTGATGTAATAAACTGAGAGACAAAGCCATTAAAATGACAGAAAAACCAGATTGCCTTCAGCACAGCCTATCCATTACATCCCCCATGATGTCATTTTGGCTGAGGTGCTTCCAAACAGAGACATCACAGTAAACTACACTTAGAAAATAACGCCGCCCTGAGAAAGGCTCGTCCTGCTTGCAGTAGAACATTTTTAGGAAAGCTTCTGTTGAGAAATCACCAAACATGTCGGAGAACTGACCTTCACAAAAAAATGTGTTCTTGTGCTCGTTTTTACAGACAAAATCGCATCAAACTTCACAACAAACGGTTGCAGATAATCCAGGACTTGTGAAAAGGATCCTTCATTTAAATGAGACGTCTTCTGAGTATAATCACCAAATTACAGTCATTTTAGTTTACAGTCTTATGGAAAAATGTGTGTATCCCTACATTCTTTAAAAATGGTTCTTCAAGGGTTCTTTTGTGAATAAAATGGTTGTATATAGAACCACGAACACTCATAGAACCCAAAGGGTTCTTTGCATAATGAAAGGGCTCTACAGATTGATGTGAAATGTGTTGTATGCTCTTAAAAAAGATGGTTCTTCAAGGGTTCTTTAGTAAATAAAATGGTTCTATATGAAACCATGAACACTCAACAAATCCTTCTCATGGATAAAGAGTTCTTTCCATGGTGAAAGGGTTCTTCAGGTTGACGAGGAAATGTTATAAATGGTTCTATACAGAATCATTTTGAAAATGGTTCTATATAGCCTCAAATAGGGTTCTTCTGTAGTTACGATGTCAAGCTTGTAATAATAGAAGAACCCATTTTGGTGCTATATAGAACCATTTTCAAAAAGGTTCTGCATAGAACCATCTACAGCACATTCCTTATCAATCAGAAGAATCCTTTCATCATGCAAAGAACCCTTTGAGTTTTTTGAATGTTCATGGTTCTATATAGAACCATTTTCTTTACAAAATATCTCTTGTAGAACCATCTATTTTAAGAGTATAGATGCTTCTGTATGGAACCTTTTTGAAAAGGTTCTGCTGTAGTGAACATTTCAAGCTTGTAATAATAGCAGAACCATTTTCAAAACGGTTCTGTATAGAAACATCTACAGCATATTCCTGGCCAATCCGAAAAACACTTTTATCATGCAACCCTTTGGGTTCTTTAAGTCTTCACGGTTCTATATAGAACCATTTTCTTTACTAAAGAACAATTGAAGAACCATTTATTTTAACGAGCGTAATTAAGCTTTGTTACATTATGTTATAGGATTTTCTAACAGAAAACAAGGAAACACCTCCAACAGTGGTCACTAACCTTCCTTCTGGAGGTCCATCACCCTGTAGGTTTCACTTCTAACCTAAAGTTAACACACCTGGTTCAGCCAATCAGATACATTTTACCAGCTCCACTGACCATACAGGTGCACTTGCTCACCCTGTTCTTCAGTGATCAAGACCCCCTCCAGACCACCACAGAGCAGCTATTATTTGGGTTCTGGATCATTGTCAGCACTGTGACACTGACGTGGTGGTGGTGTGTTAGTGTGTATGAGTGGATCAGACACAGCAGAGCTGCTGGAGATGGTAAACACTGTGTCCACTCACTGTCCTCTCTATTAGACACACCTACCTTGTTGGTCCACCTTGTAGATGTAAAGTCAGAGACAGTAGCTCATCTGCACAGTTTGTGTTGGTCCTCTAGTCCTTCACTGGTGCTCACAGGATGCTGTTGGCTGGTTGGTGCACTATTTTCACTCCAGTAGAGACATTGAAATGTTTAAAAGCATCATCGCCTCTGCTGTGTTTGATCCATTCTAACACACACTAACACACCACCACCACATCAGTGTCACTGCAGTGCTGAGAATGATCCACTGCATATATAATACCTGCTCTTTGGTGGTCCTGATCATTGCAGAACTGGGTGAAAGTATAGAAAGAAACAAATGGACTCCAGTCTGTAAAAGTGCACATATATGGTCAGTAGGACAGTGAGTGTAGATGGTTCTGATTTGATACAAACACAGCTCAGAATTTTCAACTGAAAACATGGTGAGGTGGCCATTCAACGTTCTGTTATGAGGAGCTACAGTTCATTAACCCCCTAAACCCTAAGAATCTATACGTGAGCACACATACTTCTGACTCCCACAACTTGCACGGTTTCAGATACAGGAGTTACTGAACAAGGCTTTGGATTAACAGCTGAAAACACACCTTGGGTTCAAGGGGTCAAGGCAGCGATTTTCCATCCTTCAGACTTCCACATTTTCATTCCCTCCCAGCTCCTCCCCAATACCTCTGAGCCGGGTAATCAATGACTAAAGCTGACTGGATTACCTGACTGAGCTGTGAGCTGGAATACAAGAAAAATGTGAACCACCTGAGCTTCCCCAAGAACTGGGATGGAGACCTCCCTCCTGGGGCTCAACTTCAGGACAGCGAAGTTCCTCCAAGCACTATTCTTTTGCCCAGCGAGCATCCTCAGGGTGAGCGTCCCAGCCCAGTATTCAGACAACGGTAGAAGACAGAGGGGGAGAGGAAGGAGGGAGACTTGCTTGGTGAGCCTGATACAGACCACCTGCTGCCATTGGACTGCTCTCACTGGGCTTATCTGCTTCTCCACTGTCTACAGGCTTAAGGGAAGCTTTCACTGCTATTACAGCAGCCGCCTCAGTTTATATTTGGCATTTATTTATGTATGTTTGAATACATTTTCTTAACGTAGACTTTCTTAGCTCTGGACCAAGTTTAAAGCGTCCGGCGTTAGGCCCTAAGGCTATGTAGAGCATGCTAATGACCAAAGCACTGCATATGGACATACAGTAGAGCTGAATATGCAGGATTTGACACAGGGGGCAACTGTAGACAGCATCACAGAAGGGTTTCACCAGTGTCTTTGTGTTCTCCTTTTCTTTGGCACCATTATTCAAGTGCACAGCCATGGCAAAGAGAGTTAAATCCCTTCCCTATTGTTCACACGCAGCAGATTTTACTCCTTCCTTGTCATGTATGCCCCACCCCCACTACCCCTCCCAACGCAATGGGCTTTGTGAATATGCATGAGTGTTTTGAGCTGGATAAGTCCGTGACATCAGAAATCAAACAGAGGTTTATGCTTTCTGACATTTCCTTTGTTTGCAAACCCATATAAGTCTGATTTAGATTCTCGCTCATTCAGTTGATAGAAACGCCGTAGCAGTGAAGAGCAACAATCAGGCTCATCGAGCTGATGAGACACTAAGCTTACTTCACTAATCACTCCGCAGTCTAACTGCATTTTACGGAGCATTTTTACGCAGCCCAGTCAAATTTACAGTAGCGTATGTCTAAATAACTTCCCACCAGCACTCCGTTCAGCATAGCCTGTATGCCTCAAACTCATTATCCTGTTCTCCTCACTGCTTACACACTGCTCAAGAGCTCTCAGCCCAAATTGCACTGAAGTGCCTATTCAACATCTTAATGTTGTGATAGACCTACAAAGCAGAGAGGTACAAAGGCAGAGCAAGAGCCTCTTAATGACAAAGAGGCCGGCGTGGTTTAAAAGCAGGCCCGGCCTCAAAGCCACAAACAGGCAGCCTGGCACTTTAAAAGCAAGTCACTTCACTTTCCAAGACCAATTACTCTCAAGACAAACATACGTGGGGAGATTTGGAGATGGGCTCCAGGCAGTGGGTCGGTAGTGACTGAAGGGAGGCCGGTATATGTATGTATATATTTTTTTTTCTTCACAAATCATCTTCTTAAGGGAAGAGGTACTGGGCATTAACTTGGACGATTATTGGCACCATGAGGTGAATATTTGTTAGGGAATCTAGATTTAATTTAGTCACTATATCAACCCCCAAACAAATTTGCAGCCCTAGAGGTCTGACTTTGCCTGATAAGCTCTCAGCTAATCCTGATTACGGAACCCCCTCATGTACACACGCATGTGCATACACACACACACACTCACCCTGACTAGTCTAGTGCACACACACTTGGATATTGTCGCTGTCATATCAGACAGAACCTCATAACCACATTTTTTCAGTCACCATCTGAGAATATTGACTCTGTGTGAATATTTTACAAAAAAAAAATGGCTGAAAATGGTCCACAATAAAAGCTTATTACATTAACCCATGAATAAAGATCCAAAATCTTTTTTCTGGTCCAAATCTTATTAATGTATGATTAAATCTGTCTCAAGAAATAACCAAAATAAATCTTTATAACATAAAGAATCTAGAAAAATTGCCAAAAATGTATTTAAATTAGCCTAGAAATGATCAAAAACAATATCTTGATACAATAACTTCATAAATAGTTTGAAGCTGGTGGAACAGAGTCTTAAAAAGACTGTTTATCTACCTTCAGAAAACTTGCCTCATTCTAGACCTCTTTATCATCACTGACCTCTTCATCATCGCCCCATCAGGCAGGACTAAAAACCTTGATCCTTGATGACCAGCTTATTTAACCTCTTAAATAGTTTGGAAATACTGGCTGGTCCAGCATCTTATCTTTACATTCAGAGATTAATTACTATGTGAAGATACATATAAAAGGAGGCTTGTGAAAGATCAAACCCTCTTCTTCATAAGTTAGGAGTTGTGAATTTCTGCCTGTTTTGAGCTGACAAAGACTTTTATTCAAATAAAATCATCTTATTTTGGAATCCAATTAAAAAAACTTCAAAAAACATTGGGGAAATGTTGGAGAAAACATTGGGGAAATGTTGGAGAAAACATTGGGGAAATGTTGGAGAAAACATTGGGGAAATGTTGGAGAAAACATTGGGAAAATGTTGGAATAAAACATTGGGAAAATGTTGGAATAAAACATTGGGAAAATTTTGGAAAGAACATTGTGAAAATGTTGGAGAAAACATTGTGAAAATGTTGGAGAAAACATTGGGAAAATGTTGGAGAAAACATTGGGAAAATGTTGGAGAAAACATTGGGAAAATGTTGGAGAAAACATTGGGAAAATGTTGGAATAAAACATTGGGAAATTGTAAAAGAAACCATTGGGAAAATTTTAGAAAGAACATTGTGAAAATTTTAGAAAGAACATTGTGAAAATGTAAAAAAAACCACTGGGAAAATGTTGGAAAGAACATTGGAAAAATGATGGAAAAAACATTGGAAAAAAATCTGGAAAAATGTTGGGAAAATGTTGGAAAAAAATATAAAAAAACATTGGAAAAATGTTGGAGAAAAAAAGAGTTTTGGTTGAAACCTTATAATATCTGAACAAGTCCAATCAGATTTTTAAGTAATTCTATACAATTAGAAGAAATAGATTTTTTGTCCTGCTGAAGTGCAACCAAATCTGAACTGGAAGACTGGAAGTACCTTCAGTGCTGTGCAGTCTGGCAAAACTATTTCTGGGAGAAATAGTGCCAAAATGTTTATGTTTAATAGTAAATTCTAAGCTTGTATTATAATATATATATTATATTATAGATATAAAGGATTTATATATATATAAAGATATTTCCTGCTATTTTGAAAGGCTCTTTATAAAAGCATCAACATTTTTCATTTATGTCATGTAGTTGCTGTATAAAAAAGATTTGGGGATGCAGACTTGACAAAAAAAATACAGTAGACTGTTAAGAGGTTAGAGTACTGTTAAGTTTTTTTTTCTCCATCTCCTGTAAACTTATCATTTAGTTGATGCAAGGTTTTGTAGCAATGGTATGACAGCCTGGGGAGGGGTTATGTTTCAAAGAAGGAATAAAAAACATGCAAACAATTCTTACATTATGGTGCAAGTAGAAAAAGTAAGAGGCAATTATTGCTCCAATACGAATGAATGAAATCCACACAGTACTGGAGGTGAGTGTGTGTGTGTGTGTGTGGTGCTGATGAGGCAGACTGACAGGAGAAACATCAGGCATCCACTGCTCATTATCAGGTGTGTGTGTGTGTGTCTTAATGTATTCATCTAACCATGTGGATGACTGTGACTGTGCGTCTGCACACTAATGTATTCCAGCAGCCAAATACAGAGATGTGTGTGTGTGTGTGTGTTTGTGGCCGCTGATGTATTCCAGCCGCCATGTGGAAGGCTGTGCCGCTTTGCATGCGCTACAGGTCCCTTTTGTCCCCAGAGACAGTGATGAACGAGCACTTCCCTCACATAAAGATCTGTGTGTCACACACTCACATACACACACCCAAACACACGTCCCCTCTAGTCGGACACAAAGCTCTAATTAAAATGCTTTTTACACATTCATAACAAGCACAAGCAGAGTTCACTTCTACATATAGAGATGTAGAGTACCGTGAGAGTGCCGTCTCTCTATTCTGACTTGCATCATACTGTTTACAGAACATTTGAATAGTTTCAATCCAAAAAGCCATTTGTCGATTTGTGAAGAAAAACAGCTGACATAATGGCAACAGTTTGATTTCTGTAGTAAAAGTGGTATTAAATATAAAGTAGCACTGATATCTGTGTGTAAAGCACACTCACTGCAACACACACCATGAAAATAAGTGCATTTATATAAAAGTCAATAGTCTTCAATGCATTTCATTAAGCAAGGAGGTGAAGGAAGGAACAAACTCTTTCAGCACAGTGCTACAGTCATAGGAATGCTGTATCCCATCCATCCTGTGAACATAGACACACCAGTGAGGTCTGAGGTTCCAGGGGAGCAGTTGGGAATGCCTTGCTCAAGAGCACTTCAGCTATGTCCTAGTGGTTCAGGGATCAAACCAGTAAGGCCAAGGTCACCGTCAAATGCTACACATTCTCCTACATTCATTTATATATTCCTTGTACATGTATGTTAGATAATAGATTGCCACATTTATCACTTTTGGTGAAGAACCACTTTTTTAAGCTAAAAGAACCTCCACATGAAGTATCTACATGGGACCTTTTTCACATTTGAGCCTTTCATATAGGGAGATATCCAGGCAGCTTATTTTTGATATCAATTGCTTTACTCTTTTGTTAAAACTACTTAAAAAGAAAGGTGACCCTCATAGGCAACATCCTATATTACACACACTTTATACACACACCTCAGCTGATGCAGGCATGAATGTTCATCGTAATGGCTCTGTCCATATTTTTGTTCATAATAAGGCATTTTTAGTGAGACTAAAATGTAATTTTAAATGCCTTTTCATTATTAAATAATATCAATGTATTAATCCGCTGTGTCAGGGTCATTTTCAAAATGTGCATTCATGTCTGTGTTTTTACGGTGTTTATGTACCAGGTTGCTATGCTAATGGTTTGAATTGCATTCTGGTGATTAAATATAGATTTTTGAAACCTTGGAGGAGTTTATCCCAACTCTAGCTTACAACTATGAGTCTTAAAGAACAGGCGAGCCCAAATCACAGCATTAGAACATTGACAATTGTGAGGAAAAGAAGATACTTATTTTTTAGCTTGTAATATCTCATTTAATGTAAAAAAAAATTTTTTTTTTGTGGAAAAAGTTTTGGAAATTGATTTTTTTAGTAAACTGATGTTGACGACACACTGTACTTAAAGTCAAAAGTTCATCTTTATTATTGAATTGAAAATTGAAAACATTTATTTTTTGAAGAAAAATGTTAACTTAAACCTGCACATATTCAAAAAATTATTGTCTGAAATTACAAATACATTCCAAATAATAATAAAAAATAAATAATAATAATAATAATAATAATAAATAATAATAACAACAACAACAATAATAATAATAATAATAAAATAAATAAATAATAATTAATTAATTAATTAATTAATAATAATAATAATAATAATAATAATAATAATAATAATAATAATAATAATAATAGCTCAAATTAGAAAAAAAGTCAACTGGAGTTGTTTGAGTGCTGAATCGCTTCACAATATTATCTGAAAACAGTAGCTTTCTCAGCATTATGATAATAGATTTAACAATGTATTATTCAACAGAGATTTCATTTTCTTTTGGTTTAAGCTTCCATTATTTGTTAGTCATCTCATAGCACCGCCAAAGCCTTAAATCTAAGAAACTAAAAGACTAAAACCAAACTTTTGTACTCAAACTGACCTTTGATGACCTTTTTACGTAAGGTAGACATATGAGGTCCTCATCAAGCAAAGCAATTATTTATAGTGAGCTTTTCAGCTCTCTGTCTCTCTCTCCCTGGCTGGAGGTCTCTCTGCTGTATACAGTGAAGAGCAGAAGGCTGTGTGCTTTCATAATTAGGGTCTGTTGTGGACGTTATAGCAGAGCTATGGGATGTTTTAATACCTGCGGTGGAGCTAACACACTTAAGTCTGCTAATAAGCTTTCCTTTGGCACAACATCTGGACTTATCACATTTATTTTTGCCTACAGCAGGAATCTTATTCTCCACTTTTCACCCTGACGTCTCTCTTCAGTGAACATCAGGAAGCCTGTCATGTATACTGTGCTGTAGTTTAAGTTTGTGACTTTTACGAAAAAGTTGGGAAGGAAAACTATGCCAGTCTTAAGTAGCTCCGTCCTGCTCAGACAGGATTATGTGGCTTCTGATGCTGCTGGACACACGCAATGACTTTAAGATGCTACTGTTTTAGCTTTGTGTGAGCTATAAGTTTCCATTATACATTAGTGTCATAGCTCATAGCTTCGGTGCATGGATAAAGAAACTTCAGGCACCAAACATGGCTTGGTCTAGCCCCAGGGGTGCACATTTGGCATAGTTTTGTTGTAGTTTTATGACATTAATATACTGATTTAGGTAAATACAGTATAATATACTACTGATATTATGGTCATTAGTAGTGTTGGCACTGTGGGCAGCTGCTGAAAAAAGAAATTGCTATCTTAATAAAGCTTGTCAGCAGATGGAAGCATGAAGTGCTCTAAAATCTCCTGGTAGACAGAAGCATTGATTTTGGACTTGACCACCACAAAAACTTCACACTGGACTTTGGACACCTTGGATTCTGTGCTTCGTCTCCAGACTCTATGAGCTTGATTTCCAAATTAAATGCAAAATTAACTTATCAGAAAACAGGACTGGAGCACTTAGCAACAGTACACTTTTCCTCCTTAGCCCAGATAAGACACTTCTGACATTGTCTTTGGTGCAGGAGAGACGTGATTTTAGGAATATAGTAGTTGTAAAGAAACCAATCTTCCCCATTATGTATTAGAGATATACACTTTCTGGATTTCTGATTTGTATGAGCTACAAATCATACTAATCAACATTAAAACAAAAAAAACACTGACATGTGCCACTTTATCTGTAATGAATATGAAATATGACCGTTTACCTTTTTGAATTAAATTATGAACATAAATGAAGTTTGTCACAATATTCTAATACAGTGGTAACCCTACTTACGAGCATCCCTACTAGCGAGTTTTCCAGGTAACGAGTCGAGATCTCAGAATATTTTTGTTCCAGGTAACGAGTAAAATTCCAAATAATGAGTAGCGTAAATTTGTTCAAGTATGCCAACTGCTAAGGGCGCTGCGGTCGTAGCATCCCCTAGATGCTAGTGTAGAAGAGGTCAGTCATTACCTTTGACCGCTGTCCAGTGAAAGTGAAAGTGAAAGTGAAAGTGACACTAAGGTAGCAAAAGGTAGTGAACAAGAAAGTTAGATACATTTTACTTTTACTTTTCATATGATAAGTGTTTTTCATTTTCATTTTACATAGATTGAAAGAACAAGTGATGGAAAACGATGGAATCACAGTGAAAGTGAAAGTGAAAGTGAAAG
>BRDA01067289.1:256-10808 GCA_036984385.1 Crenuchus spilurus | reverse complement strand
AATTGACTTGCTTTTCCACATCTTTGTCAATTTGACCATCACCAACATGCCCATGGCCATTCTTGTCTTCACTTCACTGGCACAGTCTGCAGCCTTTGTTACTCTGCATCCCAAATATGTGAAAGAGTCTACTTGCTCCAGAAGTCTTCCTTCGACTGTGATCTTCAGTATATCTTCAGTGTTCGTCATCACATTTGTTTTAGCTGCATTGATCTGCATGTTATATTCCTTTGCAGCCTTCTCAGTGCGACTCACCAGCTCTTCTAGTTGTTCTTTTGTTGTGGCCAATAAGACGATGCCATCTGCATATCTGAGATTGTTAATAGTCCTTAAACCAATCTTGAAACCTCCCATAAATCCCTGTAGTGCTTTTCTCATCACTTGTTCTCCTAAGATGTTGAATAAACATGGTGAGATGTTACATCCTTGATGGACTCCTTGTCTTATGCTGAACTATGCAAGCTAACTTATGAAAATACTTCAGAATGACCAACCATGCAAAGACCTACATTAATGTAGTCTTTTTAATATTCATTTCATGTCCTCTGTTTGCCCATTGCCACAAGCACAGGGTTTGATAAGCCATAACAGAGATTTGCTCCAGTATAAAAGAGGATAGAGAAACACCACAAATAGAGAGAGATGACCCCGAAATTGATTAACCCTTTAGAGTCGGAGGATCTGCCTGCGGAAACAAAACCAAAATTCTGCATAAGCAGTTATATACAGTAACTTGGCAAGATTGTATCCTAGAAACAAAACGAAACATACCCCGGAAACCTTAAAGGGTATACTTTTACTACTTACACATATTTTCCTGCCAAAAGACATGTGCTGCCATTCATATTATTAAGACATATATATTTCTGGACATTTCATTGGTTGGATTGCTGGCTGTGGAATATGTGGTATTTTTACCAAAAAAAGACTGCTCACCTGAGGTGAAGCTGATCAATAGACATTTGCCTGAGTGTTTCACACCTATCTCATAAATATTCAGTGTAGGGTTAGTGGCTGAGTGAAAACAGTGTCAACTCACATTTGTTAAGCTTTAGGAATAAAACCACATACAATTTCTTTATACTGTAATAACTGTTGCAGTTGCAGGTGAAGCAGACACCTCTGTTTATTCAGTTCAGAACTCAAAAGTCTTGGCTAGAAATGTTTAAAATTAGTTTTTTCACAATACATCAGCACATCTGAAAATAAGTAAGTTTAGAGCAGATCTTAACCAAAATATAGATTTATGACACTCTTACTGTTCTGACAGTGTTGCTGAGTTTGCGCTGAACAAGTCTGTGTAACGGTTTGAAAAAATAATTTTAGATGGGTGTATTTTGTAAAAAGAGTCAAGCCCTGTCAGACTATACCAGACTATCTAAAATACCATCAGACTCCAGAGTTTGATTTCAGAAGTTTTGAAATGACACATATTGGTCTTCATGTTTTTCTGTTTCATTGTTTTCTGTGTTTTTCCAGAACTGTAATTATTTAATATATTTTGTTTATTGTGGAGGCTTAATTAAGTGTTGCATTCTAATATTGACATTAGCTAATTTTCTTGCATTTTAAGATAAAATAACTGAACTGAAACTGATTTGTTGTTAAAATGGTGTCCAGTGTTTCATCTGGCAGGAAGCCTAGGGAGCCCACCCTCAATTTTTGTCGTAGCCTAACCCAGACTAGGCCATAATGATGGGGTTTCAGAGCACTTAGCAGATTAGCGGAAATGTTTACTTAGTTTTCTTTTGTTCTGTTTGTTTTAACATATTAAAACAGTTCTATAAACAGAACACAATGCTGTTTGGAAACAAAGCAACCATTTGTTGAAACATGCAGAAAAGTGACAGCTTTGTTTATGTAGAGTGTCAGATCCACCCATATGTACTATGCAATATGTGTGAGTTGCCTAAAAAGCTAAAAACAGCTAAACAGCCCAATCAGATCAGAGGTTCTTTCAGCAAAAGTGGATGTCCTGATCAAAAGCAAGCACATGGCCATACAAACATGTTGCAGTCAAACGAAAGCAAATTTTCATTTATGGTGGGATGGAGGATGTAACCATACATGGTTCTAGATTAACATTCATATTCAGATGGGTTATTTTCTTGACTACAAATGGTCACATGATTTGCAAATATAACAGCACCTGGAAACAAAGCTGGTGTCTAAGCATTTAAAGAACTTCAATCTGAAGAAATCAAATCTGAGCATCTGCCCATGCTGTCGAAAACTAGTGTCAGCTGGTTGCATATAGCTTTGTAATCTTCCCATAAGGCTAAAAACTCAACTTCAGAAAATCAGAACAGCATTAGACCTTGGTGTCTTAAACTACAGCCTCAGGTGGTTCCAACCAACTAAAATGGCAAGAAATATGATGCCTAATGGATGACATTAGACTGGACTGATACAGTTTGTGAATTCACTAAAACATATTAAAAGTGTTGCACTTTTGAAATATCATATTTGCTTCTTTAGAGACAGAAGGCTGAAGTCATTTTGGTAGTGTATAAACTCTAAAGAGCTTAGATCCTCCTGAACATCAGGGCTAATGCATAGAAATCTGAGAGGCCAAATGGTCCAGAAATTGCAGAGGTCTCCCATGATTCTCTCTGGCACTCTGTTTGTGACCTGTGGGCTCATTAAAATGCCTGGCATGGCTTTCTGTCTTGTCAATCAAATTCAGGAGGAATTCCCATTGGATGGCCAATGACTATGATAAATATGCAAAATAATGAGAAGCTGTCAGAAGAGATTTGATATGACGTTATCATTGCCCTCGAAACCGTCATTACCGCATTAGCATGTGAGAGTGCAGTGACAAACAGAATCAATAGATTATGCTGAAGTGAAGACTGTCAGACATTGTGACACTCAAGCAGACAATCAGGAAGACGTTCGACGATCCTGCTGCGCTTGATTTTAATCAGACCACGTCACTACTGTCACTCACTTCACTTAGCTGATTGAGATTGAGAGAAATACAGGATACCGATTAGGCATTGTCCAAGGAGCATTCACAGGTGCAGGCAATGGAGAGGCTCAAGCTTGAGAACTCTTAATCACAGCTGACATTGGTTTTAAATAAATTGACACTTGTAGTTCATTGAAACTAATTAAGATTTTTTTTTTTGCAATTATACAAATGGAAAAACATCTGAAACTCTGATTTTAACCTCTCAACGCAGAATCAACATGTGATTTCTTACTTCAGCTATGTACAGTATCTGATTGAGTAAATATATGTAAAAGTATAACAATCAGTAATAGTCTAGACTACAAGTCAAGAAGAAAAGACACGAGGGCCATTACCCTTGATTATTCTTACCTTATAAATCTGTTGATGATGTTGGTAATTGTCTATTGCCCTATCAGCAATTAAGGCTATATTCACAAATACATCCTAGTTAATTTAATGGCAGTTCAGTCAGGCAACCAGAGACCCTGGAAGAAACCCACACAGACCTGAAAAGAACATGGAAACTTCACCCAGATGGAAACTAGAACCACAGACTTCAGTATAAATCTGTAGAAAGTGTGTGAAATCCATAGTAATCGATGTTTCTAGAAGGTGTAATTCTGTCTTACATTCTTTCTGAACCCAACACGTTTTCATATCTATTACGCTATATGCCTCCCACAAAATCAGCTTCTTTCTGACTTTTAATAACACTCTCTGTCCTTCTTGTATTCCTAAATGCACTACCCAATGCAGTCCAGAGCATTTTCCATTGTTTTTGGTTCCTCTCAGTGGTTCTTTGTCATGTTCTTAGGGAGTTTTACCTTCTGAAGCTTGTTTCCTTTAAGCAAGGGTGTAGAATCAGCATGGATTGAAGTGACATGTCCCCACTCATATCCAGCAATTATTGAATTGTCCCGACCAATAATTTGACTCCCTCAAAAAAAAAAAGTAAATAAAAGATTCATACGTCCTCACCAATGACAAGAGCAAATCTATGCTCATAAAAAACTCTGGAAATAACTGGGACAATTTTAGTCTTCATCATGACATCTCCAGGTATTCTGAACAATTACTAATGGGGTTTAAAGCCAGATGACAAAAGAATAACATTGTAAGTTAGTGCACTTTGACCAAATTTCCAGTCAAGCACGTTACAAAACAGAAGTAAGACCTTTTGTACACAGACACCACAAGGTCTGGTAACATTCTCTGAGCTATGAAGCAATTATGCCCTGAATCATGTTCGCTCACATGAAGCCAATCCACAGTGTGATCTGAGATTATCCTCCAGTCTCTGAGGGCAGGTATTCGGACTGGTGCACACTGAACTGCATGTTCCATCCCAAATCCTCCCTGGAGCACAGCCAGTGATAAAAAGGCATGAAGCAGCAGAGAAAATGACAAAGAGAACCAATAGAAACAAACAGAAACAGATCCTTAAACAAACATACATCAACACAGGAGAACTGTCAACAGCTACAGTTCACACACAATGGAAATGACCCATTATTATTATTATGCTGTTTAACCTCAGGAGAGGCATATAACATGTTTCTCTCCTTTATTCTTATAGAAGAGTGTAAATCAGTTTACCCTAATCAATTTGGCATTCAATAGGTATTGAAGCACATCATAATGCAAATGAGCTACATTATTCATTCCAAACCCCTTTAGGCCATATATGGTCATTAAAACACTTAAATGACCACTGCTGAAATAATGCATATCACAGTGTTCTGAGAAGAAGACACTGAAAAAATGGGAAAAAGAGAGAGAAAAAAATGTCTTATGCAATTCTGTCAGCATGAGATAACCCATAACTGCAACCCATTTCATCTTTTCACTGAGGTTTTCAATGGCAACAATGAAGTAACTATAAAGCAATACTGCTAACAAAACTAAAGAAACGATGCATATGTCCAGCTCACAGCATGCAACACTTCTCAAACATTACCACACTTCAAGACATGTCTGCTAGCTGAAAAATACAAGGGAATGATATAACAAAATAGGCCTGGAAAATACACACTAGATGGTACACTCTTAAATTGTTCTGGGATAAAGAAACAATCTATACCTTTATTTGGTATAGAATATTAACCTGTTAAAATTCTTTTAACTTTAAAAAAGTCTCAACATCTCAAAAATGTTGCAGTGATTCTTCATATAGCATTGACTTTTTATGTAAAGAGTGTAAAAGCAACCAGTCTATTGGCCCATTGGTCTATTCACTCTAAGTTTGAATCAAAAGTCAAAAAGAAAAAGTTTCTAAGAACATGAGAAGGGCCCACTTGAGAAGAACCAAGAATCAAAAGGAAAAAAAAACTCTATATGAACAACAGGGGAGACTACAGAGAAGAACCAAAACTCAAGAGAAAAATGACTCTCTAAGAACATCACAATGAACCATCAAGAAGAACCAGAACTCAAAAGGAAAAAAAGACGTGAGGAATGACCATTGAGAAGAAGGTCAGAAGAAGCTCCGAAAAAAAATCTCCCTAAAAACACAAAGAACTCTTAAAAATGTATACTTTTTAATTTTTTTATGATGCTTTTAGTCATTTAGTGTTCTAGAAGTATTGTTTAAACCAAGAAATATTAATTATCAAACAAAACAGGAGGAAGAGACATGACAATGTGACTAATATATATACATAATATATGACTAATCTTAAAAATATTACCAAACATATTGAATATTAATTCTTACATGGAGTGAATGGTGTGACTTTTCTCTGCACTTTCTGTATATGGGGGTTTAGACACTGCCCCCTGGTGTACACATTGATGTTACATGCAAAGACTAGTCACTAGTGCATCTCCAAAAATTAGGATATTGTGAAAAAGTTCACTCATGTTTAAAATTTCATTTAAAAAAGCCTAAACTAAACTGTCATATTTTATATTCATTACACATGTTACATATTTCAAGCCTTTTTTATTTTAATGTTGTCACTGCTTGAAGAGTAAATTCATGAGCTAGTCATACTGATCAACATTAAAACAAAAAAAAAAGGCTTGAAATATGTAACTTTGTTTAATCAATATAAAATATGTAACACTTTAGCTAAGAATTTTCTATATTTCTGCATAAATATGACCTAAAACATCATCAGTTTTTCACACAAGTCCTAAAAGTAGACAAATATTAGACTTGCTCATTTATTTATTGAGGAAAATGATCTAATATGACATATTTGTGAGAGACAAAAGTATGTTAAACTTTAGGATTAACAATTAATTTTAAAGAGAAATTAGAGTCAGGTGTTTTCACACCCTGTTTTTATTTAAAGAACAGGGATCTATCAACACCTGCACTTCACAACACATGTTTGTGGAAGTGTATGATGGCACGAACAAAGGAGATTTCTGAGGAGCTCAGAAAAAGAGTTGTTGATGCTCATCAGATTGGAAAAGGTTATAAAACCATCTCTTAAGAGTTTGGACTCCACCAATCCACAGTCGGACAGATTGTGTACAAATTGAGGAAACTCAAGTTACCCTCCTCAGCAGTGGTTGACCAACAAAGATCACTCCAAGAGCAAGAAGTGTAATAGTCAGGGAGATCACAAAGGACTCCAGGATAACTTTTAATCAACTGAAGGCCTCTATCACATTGGCTAATGTTAATGTTCATGAGTCCACCACCAGGAGAACACTGAACAACAATGGTGTGCATGACAGGGTTGCAAAGACAAAACCACTGCTCTCCAAAAATAACACTGCTGAACATTTTCTTCAGTTTACTAAAGATCATGAATGGTATGGAATGATAACAAAAAATAACTTTTTGATTTAAATGAAGAGTTATGTTTGTAGAAAGGAAAACACTGCATTCCAGCATAAGAACCTTATCCCATCTGTGAAACATGGTGGTGGTAGTATCAGGTTTGGGCCTGTTTTGCTGAATCTGGGCCAGGACGGCTTGTCATCATTGATGGAACAATGAATTGTGAATTATATCAGAGACTTCTAAAGAAAATGTCAGGACATCTGTCCATGAACTGAATCTCAAGAGAAGGTGGGTCATGCAGCAAGACAACGACCCTAAACACACAAGTCGTTCTACTAAAGAACGTTTAAAGAACAGTTACCAGAAACGTTTAGTTACAGTTATTACTGTAAAGGGGGGTCACACCAGATACTGAAAGCAAAGGTTCACATATTTTTGCTTTTCACAAATATGTCATATTGGATTATTTTCCTCAATAAATAAATGAGCAAGTCTAATATTTGTGACTCATTTGTTTAACTGGGATCTCTTTATCTACTTTTAGGACTTCTGATGATGTTTTAGATCATATTTATGCAAAAATATAGAAAATTTTAATGGGTTCACTTTCAAGCACTACTGTAGATAGATAGATGTGTTTCTGTTTTTGTTTGTGACATTGTATGTCCATAAACAATGCCTGCACATATTCAGTATTAAAAATGTCACAGATAGAGGCAGGGAGAAAGATACTGAAAGAGAGGAGAAAGATAGGGGCTCTCATTCTGTCATGGTATTCCCTGAGTTAGGAAATAAAATCACTTTTCAGTGGAGAGAGAGAGGGAGAGAAACTTGTTGATGTACAGTGCAGTTCATATTAACAGAAAACACTGCTGCTGTTTCATTCACAGTCCACCAGCTGTGCCTCGCTCCTACTGAGATGAGAAGATTTTAAAGGATCTGAGCAGAGAACCGTTTGCTGACTCCAGACACTTAAACACAGACACATAACAGCAGTCACACACAACCACACCTGCCAACATTAGACTGTCAACATCAGCGTCCCTGGTCATGAACGTCAGTCTGGCGAAGGGGTCCATAAGGAAAGCGGATACACTTTACTTTCACTTTCAAAAAATATTCGGGGTTGGCATCAAAACATTAAAGGCTTGTGGCTCGAATGTCCAATCCCTAATGATGCCCCTGGGCACAGTGCTCGTCACAGAGACATTTTCACACCTTTGCCTCAGGGTTGGTTTACCAGATACCACAACAGATATCCCACAAACTGAGAAATACTGCACTAGGACAGGAGATTAAAGGGAGAAGTTACCAACTGAGAACGTAGCCGGTGAAGGGAATATAAACAGGGAGATTCCTGCAAAAACTGGGAGTGTATGCACGACTCATCTTTATCATGCTGAGAGGAACAACCTGTAGTGATCTGTGTGTGTGTGTGTGTGTGTGAGAAGGAGAAAGAGGGACAGAGAGCAGATTAAATATTGAGAGCGAGGTATAGAGTGACTAAGAGACACTGAGAAAGAGAGAGAGAGAAAAAAATAGCTGCAATGTTTTATAAGCTCTCTCTCCCTAAGTGGATGACAAGTGACCATGTTTGACATTTACTGCCAGGCGTGCTAAATTACCACCATATCTTTACAAGAGGGCAGGATGTTGACCTGTGGATGATAGGAGAGGACACATTTCATGGTCAGTGCATAAAGGACAATGTGTGGAATGAGACTGGGACGTTATTAGCCCCCTTGTAAAACCCTAGGAGAGAATCATTGCAACTGTGATCTCTGCTCTCAACAAGTAAGCACATACAGAATATAAACCCTAAATACACTCTCTGAGCTCTGTGTAAAGCAGAGAATGGAAATAATGAAAAGAAGGATTTCACAGTAACAATGACTTTCTACTGCGATATACAGTCTTATGTTACAGTCTTATGCAAAAGCATGTGCATGACTCGTTTTGATTTTTAAACTGAAAATAAGCAAGTTCACCTCTACAGGGAACAATGAAAACATTCCCTGCACATTTAGTGCACTTATTGTTTATTTTCTAAACTGAACACATTGGAAAAATGCAACATAAAATAATTATTTAGTCTTAAATTTAACCAACCAATCAACTCTTGGTAAGTAAATTCCAAAGTAGGGCACCCTTAATTTATCGAAAATGATAAATTAGGGAAATAAATAATATACTAATCTTAAATACATGTAACCAATTCAATCTGTAAGTAACTAAACTGGCTTTATATCATGGAACAGATCAGCAGATTTTGAATCAACTGATTCATTTTTCTTCATTTATTCTGCTTTGGTTTTCAGTCTCACTGCTTTAGAATCACTGACATTTCTTTGGTTTTCATGTTGAGGGGCAACAGCGGCATAGTCCAGATGCAAATGCCACATCTACAATCATCTCGAGACCTTTCCTTAGCTCCCCTGTGCATGAACAACACACATCTGGCCAAGAAACATCTGTGCAGCCAGCTGTCCAGTTGTGGTCTCCAGACACTACCTTCCACAATTTAACTGAAATTGATCTATACATGCTCCACCCACAACTATGGTCTTTTGAAAAAACTGTTGCCAGGTTGGACAAGCTGGCACAAAAATCCCATTCAATTTAATGAGTGCTTTGGTTTGAGTTGCAGCATAACACTATGATATGCTGTTCAAAAATGTATGCCTTTTATAATGCTATGCTACTAAGCTGGACCACGTTGTTGCAGCGTCTGGACCACCAAACAAGTCTGATACAGCAACAAGGTATTTTACATCTCAAATATGTTAGCAAAATTACAAATACATAACCAATTTGAAATTAGTAACACTCTAAATGTAAGTATTTTAGCAAAAATTGAGCTGTGTATGAGTTGTGTGCTAGTTTCTAATTAGGCTCAATTGGAATTTTGTTAACATTCAGGAAAGCTTGTCCAACCTAGCAACAGTTGCTACAAACAAACGTGGCATGCAGAGATCAATTAGGTTACTGTGTAATTATTTATAGATTGTGTGTGCTTATCAACATTTTATTTCCTTATATAAATATAACTTGAGGGAAAGAAATTATTAAAATCCTGAATCATGATTCATCTCATTAATTTGTGTAGTTAATTGTGATTCATAATATTTCTCGATTGCTTATAGAAGCAATTAATTGATTTCTTCAATTCAGTTTGATTCTTCATCTCCTGGGAGTTGTAATTTATATAAAATATAATAATATATATATATATATATATATATATATATATATATATATATATATATATATATATATATATATATATATATAGCATCAATAATTAAAACACATACATGTATTGCTACTATGAAGAGAATATTCAGGAACTTTAGTGATTTTTCAGTGATTTACCATTTCACACTCATCAGTCATCTGACAGAAGCTGCTTTTTTACATTATAAAAGTTCAGGCAGTCACCAGCACAGCAGCAAATATCTAGTTTGGTTTCTGTTTGTCTGTTCGCCATTCATCAAGCTCTCTGAGCCATGAACCAGACGACGATGCTCATTAAATTCCAATCGCTCTGTGAGCCGTTCCACCTCTCTATTTCCAGTTTATGACATTGTGTGAGTGGGTATACTGAGTGTGTGTGTGTGTTTGTGTGTGTGTGTGTGCGTGCCTGAGTGTGTATGTGTGTGTGTGTGTGTGTGTATGTGTGTGTGTGTGTGTGTGTGTGTGTGTGTGTGTGTGTGAGTTTGACTGACGTGTGTGGAGAGGCTCTGTAACCCGCTCTCTACTGATGGCAGTGTGTGTGTGTGTGTGTGTATTTGTGTGTGTGTGTGTGTGTATGTGTGAGTCCGTGCGTGTGTGTGTGTGTGTGTGTGTGTGTGAGTCAT